>JAVTVY010035498.1:0-136294 GCA_036873755.1 Hanleya hanleyi | reverse complement strand
CATAGTCTCCGCATAAACAGTGCAATAAAAGCGCCGCTGAGATACTAAAGCTACGTCCGAGAATCCACTGTATTCTCGGGTATGAATGTGAGGTGCCGAGGCAAGGTTTCCTGTAAAGTCATATGGTTGCTTTTTAGTCGCCAGACGTCGTCAATTTTTCCCAACTCTTGCATATTGCTCCAATTTAGTATCTGTATATGGTAAGATTCTGCTGGTGGACTGTTAGTCCCTGAGACCTGCCCCCTGTACATGTTATTCCACAAATATATGTAGGTTTATTGTTTTGATGGGAAATTTAAGCCGTACGACGTCGGGCATTGCAGGTTGGTTTTTCTGGGTATTCTTGCATTTACCAGACTTGTTGAAGCGTTTACTCTATCAGGTGTTCACGACGCTCATCCATTAACATCAGATGAGTAATTTGTCTGAGCTGATCTGTCATCACAGCTCCCGAGCTTGCGTAACTAATTCCGCTTAACCCGGTACTAGGGGCCGCGTGGATACTTCATCGTCTCAACATGAACATCTACAATACAAACTCGGCTGAGATACGAAGGCTTCGTCCGATAATCCACCGTATTCTCCGGTATGAAGGTGAGGTGCTGAGGGTAGGTTTCTTGTAATAAAGCCCATATGGTTGCTTTTTAATCACCAGACGTCAATTTTTCCAACCTCTTGCTCATTGTTCCAATTTATTATGTGTGTATGGTAAGATTCTGCTGGTGGACTGTTAGTCCCCGAGGCCCGCCCTCTGTACATGTCATTCCACAAGTTTATGTAAGTTTATTGTTTTGGTTGGAAATTTAAGCCGTACTACGTCGGGCATTGCAGATTAGTTTTTCTGGAAATTCTTGCATTTACCAGGTTTACCCCATGTTGAAGCGTTTACTCCCATCAGGCGTTCACGATGCTCCTCTATTGATATCAGATGAGTTGTTTGAGCTAATCTATCCTCACAGCTCCCGAGCTTGCGTATCTAGTTTGGCTTATGCCAGTCCTACGGACCGTGTGGATACTTCACAGTCTCAACGTGAACATCTGCATTAAATGCGCGGCTGAGATACGAAGGCTACGTCCGATAATCCACCGTATTCTCTGATATGAATGTGAGGTGCCGAGAGAAGGTTTCCTTTAGTCATACGGTTGATTTTTAGTCGCCAAACGTCGTCAATATTTCCCACCTCTTGCATATCGCTACAATTTATTTCCCGTATACACGGTGAGTAAAAAAAAATGTCCACCTGTGGTTTTGTTAATTTATTCATCTGAAGATATAATTTATTGTTTATATGAATATAACACAACGAAGGGTACTCCCTCTCTGTGATATATCCACGCATTGTATGTATTATTAATGGAAATAAATATACAGAGAATGTGTATATACCAATGACCCTCATGGATAGAAAGTGCATTCTCTACATAATGTGGAAATGCATGGAAACGAACCCAGGAATGAGACACTTCACATGTTTATCTGTTTTCAGGTATCTCTGTTGCACCTAGACTTTCTCTCTGGGAGTTGTTACTTGGCATTGGAAAAATGTGCAGCAGAAATATCTGAAAATAGACAAACAGTGAAGAGCCTCATTCCTGTTTCTTGATCAACTGCTGTGTTCACTCATCTCTGCGTTATGGAGAGATTGCCCTTTCCTGTCGAACGCCATTGGTATTTACACAATATATGTATATTTCCTTCCATGAATAAAACATGCCATGGTTGAATATTGTGGAGAAATGAAGTACCCTCCCAACTGTTATATTCATATACACAATATGGTGTACTGTTAGTTTAAGAGGCCCGCCCTCTGTGCAGGTCAATCCACACATATATGTAGGTTTATTGTTTTCTTGGTAAATTTGAGCCGGACGACGTCAGAAATTATAGGTTAGTTTTTCTGCGTATTCTTGCATTTACCAGGTACCCTATGTTGAGGCGTTTAGTCCACCAGACGTTGACGATGCTCATCTACTAACACCAGGCGAGTAGTTTGTTTGTGGTGATCTCCCGAGCTTGCATATCTAATTCCGCTTGAGCCGGTGCTTGGAGACGTGTGGATACGTCATAGTCTCCACATGAACAACTACAATAAAAGAGCGGCTGAGATACTTAGGCGCATCCACCGTATTCTCGGATATGAATGTAAGGTGCCATATGGTTGGTTTTTAGTCGCATATCGCTCCAATTTATCATATTTACAGCACTTATCTGCCCTATGCTGTAGCTATAGACAGTAAGGAAAGATTACGAACCACAAATGTTTACAGGGAGTGAAGCTATGGTCTATGAATTCAAGTGGGAAAAGGTGATTTCGTTTCGGTTTTGCTCCAACGTAGAGGATTATTTTTAACTAGTGATAAGTGGAATATTCCCAACCTAAAGTCGCCAAAATATTCATTAATATAAGCATGGTTGTCCTTTCTCATAAAGTAGGTTAATTTAAAGACTATTTAGCATATTTAGTAATGACTTGTTTAAAAATAAATTTATGATGTGCTTCGAGCATAATAAAATTAAACGACCCAAAAATTTACGCGCGAAGTCTTATAGCGCGTCACTATAATATTATATTTATATCGGAAATCCAGGATTCGTTTAACAGGAATTCTTACCTGTGTGTTCAGATCAATTCATTTAATAGAACTGGGCCTTGCTTTCATCAACACGGACGGAATCACTATTTATAACAGTATCCATTGGATGGCAGTCAAAATAGAGTTGCTTGTCAAAGCATTCAATATTGAACTGGGGGCATACGAATGCTTAACATGTAATTAACAAAGCTTAGAATAAATTTCCATAAAACTTCTGGCCTCTTCGAGCTCTACAACGTCTATCATATGTACTGGCAGAACACATAGCTCGAGATAATATACTTCATATTTGAATATGACAAGCATCGACACGGTTCACCAGGCTGTGCCTGTATAGTATTTATCTATGCGGGATATAGAAGTGACGTATGGTATTATAACGACAACCGTGCACTTTTAAATTGTCTTCCTGTTCGACATATAGGCTACGTAGACTTGTTAATGACACGATGGCAGCAATTATTTATATCGAAGGATTTGTTTGTTTTTTAGTACGAGGTCATTATATTATAATACATGTACTTCTATTCACACAAATTCCAGTCAGAAGGTTATGGTCACTCCGACCATATATTTTATGGCACAGACCTGACTGACAATGATTTATGTGGTTAGCTACTCTGTAAAAAAACTTGAGTGAACTGTTCCACTCAAGTTTGAGTGAAATGTACCTGTTCACTCAAACTTGAGTTGCTTTTCACTCAACTTGAGTTACTTTTTATCTTGAGTGAATATCACTCAAGTTGAGTGCATTTAACTGAAGTAGAGTGAAAATCTCACTCAAGTATCGAGTGGGATCAATTTCCACTCTTACTTGAGTGAAATTTCTCTCAACGTTTTTTAGAGATTATGTATATCCCGCCTGACCATCCCTTGTATGGTCGCCCTGGCCACATACATGTAGGTCAATCTGGGTTTATGGCCATATACAATATGGCCGGTCACGTCTGTACGATATTCTTCTAACTGTTGGCGTGCATGTGTGGTAATGAAACTTGTTGAATGTAAATTGCATACCACTTGAGAACTCATAAGGGGAAACGCGTATGGTGCAAATACAGTACTTCAGTTTGCCATGCTATATTATGATGTAATATTCAGCACTATTGTTAGGAAGCAAATTTGACCTTAATAATATTACAAACTCTTAGCTTCTCCACGTAAACACAGCTAAGAAGCTCAGAGTTTGTAATATTATTGAATATCTCACGTATGAGACTGAAACAAACGGTATATAACCTTGTAGGGGTAACAATTAATAATGATGATCTTTCTTTACCCTCGGCAGCTAGTTTAGCTATAAATTGGAGCGATATGCAAGAGGTGGGAAAAATTGACGACTAAAATGCAACCATATGACTCTACAGGAAAACATTCATCGACATCTAACATTCAGACTCGAGAATTCGGTGGATTCTCGGATGTAGCCGTAGTATCTCAACCGCGCTTTTATTGCAGTTGTTCTGGAGACCATGAAGTATCCACACGGCCTCTAGCCCCGCCTCGGGAGCTGTGATAACAGACCAGCTCAAACAACTCTGATGTTAATAGATGAGCATCGTGGACATCTGATGGAGTAAACGCCTCAACGTTGGGTAAAACTGATAAATGCAAGAATACCCAGTAAACTAACCTGAAATGCCTGACGTCGTACGGCTTAAAGCTATAAGCCAATCTTCCACTGGGCCAAGCACATTCATACACAGTTATATATCTCACAATCATACACCTAGGGTTTCGGTGTGGGAAGAAATTACAACACATATAAGGGAAGTGGGAAGAGGTGCCGACATACTGACAGAGTCACATGACTTCACAGTATAGTCTTCCGGTTAACCTATTCTAAAGCACATACCAAGAATCTAACGCTTCGTGATATGTGTTGTATCTCAGGTACGCTTTTATTGTACCTGTTCATGTGGCAACTTGGATTATATGACCACACGGCCCCTAGCACCGGCATATTAGCGGTATTAGATACAAATCTAGAGAGCTATGATGGAAATGCTCTGACAACTCGTATATTGGTAATTGGTGAGCGGTTTCGCTGTGACAACTCGTACAGTGGGGATTGGTGAGCTGTATCGTCGTCAGATAAAAATGACGGCATTTAACACAAAAGACTAGTCTGTTAGGCCCGATGTCGATCCAGCATCAACTTCTCACAAATGCCAACATATATCAAAGACCAAAAGGTCTGTACAGGGGGCGGGCCTTGGAGACGAAACGTCCACCAGCAGAATCAGGTAAAACTTACAACACATATAAGGGGAGTCCGGCCTGGGACCAGAAATTCAATCTCACATACGACCGATTCGACAGCGTGCAGAATCGAACCCGAGCAACATTGGTGAGAGTCCGAGATATTAACCACTGTACTAACCAAACGATTAGCGGTACAACGTATATACGGCATGTAACGTACCAATACTAACAGCTTACGCTTACAAGCGTTAACAAGCTATAGCGATCCAGTCAATTCCCATTCGGAAAACCTTCTGTAATTTACCTCGCAGTTAGTTGCCGTTTGATTTTGTGAAGTCGTCACTGCAAATCAACTTTGGAGAAAAATCATTCCCGAACACCAGTCAGTCTTGATTTATCGGGAACAGAGAACAAAACCAGTTAGTGTTCGTAAAGTGTTTCAATATTTTTTTAGACGGAAAGTATGTTTCGTTCGTGACAGGCTGGGATTCGATCCCAATTAGCAATGCTTTAATTCAACCATACTCTTCATTAGACCTCTGAGGCTTTCCTTACAGCAAAGCTTAGAAGTTTCTGTTAGTGAATAAAAATTATCAGCATTGATTTGAAGGAAAACCAGTGGAGAAAATTGTAAAATACTTGCAACTTTGAATATAGTTTATCTGCCACTGACCTGGGGACAAAACTAAATACCAGGTGTTAAAATACGATTACTTTTATAAGCCAAATATCCCGATAATCCCTGAAATTTGACATAAGCTTGCACACAGCTAATGTCTCAAATTGTTAATTCTTTATCGAGCCTGACATACAGACGTATCTACATGTAGATGTTGCATCATGAAACAGATGACTTTTAACTTCGAAAGAGAGAGAGAATTAAGGTTTAATGTCGCGTTCAGCAATATTTCAGCTATATAGCGACGATCAAACAAAATTCTAAGTAGTCCAGTTAATAACTTAGTAACCCAACACATCAAAACATGCACACATTAAAACTTATGCAACAAACCGATTTCTCTCAAATAACCCAAGACAGTCCTCCCTCACCCGACTAAAATGATCTTCCAAAGTAGTCGCTCGATAACAAGAATCTCTTACAATCTTAAAATCTATACAGTCGAAAAGAATGTGTTCCCTTGTGAGATCTTCGTGGCATAGAATACACCTTGGGACTGGCTTTTTTTAGTAAATGTTCGTGAGTTAATTGTGTATGACCGATTCTACATCGCCTGATCATGGGTTGATCGAAATGACCGCTCAGGTGAGTATAGACTACAGTTTTTTTGAACTCGTTAGTTTGTTATTATTCACAGCACCCCACGAATATTGAAACAACCCTCTCACGTAAGTACAGATAGAGGGTCTGAAATCGCTATATTCCAACAGGTTCAACCTCACCATTTAGGGATGCCTTAGCCATTCTATCAGCCTCAGTATTACCTTTGATGCCAACGTGACTAGGCAACCAACAAAACACAATATCAACCTGTTGATCAAATCTATAATCATATAATTGTAGAATATTCAAGATGGTGGGATGAGTCGAAGTTCCACTTTTAATCGCTTGAAGACATGAGAATATGACATATTTTTTTCTTTTTAGTGAACCCAATACCTTCCAAACCCAACAATATAGCTTTTGCTTCTGCAATGAATATCGAACTCTTACCTGGTAGTCGACAGGTTTTAGTTTGGGACTTGAAATATTAGCACATGCCACTCTCTCGCCATCTTTAGAATCATCTGTATAAATAGTCTGATGTGATCTGTATTTTTCTCTCTGCAGACCAAATTCTTGTGATTACAAGAGCTGACTCGTGTTTGCTTTTTATATTTCGTTAGAAATATGTCAAAATGCTTGAAATTCTCTGTGAGGGTGAACCACCAGATGATTGCACCAGTTCACTATAGTAGCATTTGGTTGGCCGAATGTAGATTAGGGAAAAGCTAAGATTTGGGTTCGAATGACAAATTCATAAAAAAATAACTCCGTTTACTTTTTTCCCATCTTGATTTTAATGATTTTTTTCTTGCAGGGACCAGAAGATAGTCCTGACTGCATTAGAACAGTATGTTATTGAGTAGTCAAAGCGAGAAAAGGTTTAACCTGCTGAACTCGGTGATTGGCTGGACCTCATCAAGAACAAGGTCATTGAATCAATCCGCCTTATTGACAGAAGTACCTGGTACCCTTCCTCAAATAAAACAAATAGCGAGAAACTTCAATTCGCAAGAGGTTCTAGCAAATCTCCAGAGTAGATTCGTCATAGTTCCACCAGACAAAGCTTCAAATAATATAATATTCATATATAAAAAGGTGCTGGTTGAAGAATTGAGTACACACATCAAATCCGTCTACTTACTCCCAAATTGCGTTTCTCAAGGAAATAGATGTTTGTCTTTCAGTCACTCATGATGATAAAATAAAAGTGTACCGGTACCGTACTGCCAAAATGCATAAATCACCATACCAAGCTAGACTCATAGCTGGTTCTAGAAGCTGCACCACCAAGTTTCTTTCAGCCCTGTTGAAGAGGGTCCTTCAGGGGATAAAAGCATTTTGGGAAAGATATAGTCCCACTGTTGCTAAAAAACTCTGGAGTTGAAGGTATGTGGATCTTGAAAAATTCAAAATCTCTTACGGAAGAGCTTAATGCTAAATGTTTTCTCGACTATCTACCATGCCTCATCGGGACCTTAATGACCGGCTAAGTTCATATAAGATCTGTGTTCTAGAAAACTGATCAACGATATATTAAAGTCAGAAGCAATACAGCATTCTTCATCTCTACCACATACAAGGGATATCATTCAAGAGATGTTTCTTTGCTTATAGAATTGCTTGAATTTCCCATTAATAATATCTATGTGAAATTTGGCAACACAATATATCAACAGCATATAGGTATTCCAATGGCTACTAATTGTGTACTCCCTTTGGTTGACCTATATCTGTTCTCTTATGAATACGACCATATGCATGCGCTTTCAAATTACAAGCGTCTGGTCCGTCATTCATAATTCAGCCGGCGTCCATTAAAGAATATCCGCGTCCATAATCCAAAGACCTATTCCATTAGCACCAAATTCAAAAAAAGACAATCATAGTATACATAAACATAGGCTAGTTTCCTGCAAGAGAGAAGCGGTCAACGGTTTTCAATGATGCCGGCAAGACATCATGATGTTCCAAAAATATCAAATTCATATCGTTGGTCAGTGTTCTTAATCTATAATAATCGTCGTAAAGTCGTCATCTAGAAAATGATGTATCTCAGCCACGCTTTGATTGCGGCTGTTCACATGAGCACCATGAGGACCTTGAAGTACATGGGATCATACGACCCCTAGCTCCGGGTTAAGCGGAATTAGACACAAGTTACGAAACGTAACGCCATAAATCTTGCACGCTACGCTCGTATTTTGCTATCAGCATGCGATATGTATCGCCAAATTTGATCAAAGCTCGTTCCTTCTCATTCACCAAACGCTTTATGAACGATGTTCTCGCTGTGGATAATTGCTATATAAAGGACGCGGTGAAGGATATATATTCGCCTTCACTGTATAATAATCAGCATCTTGTTTTCAATTATAATCAAGCTCTTTTCTTAATTTCAAACTGCTACTATCGCATGCAATGTAACTATTTACAAACATACGGACAGACAAAGGGATGGGTGACAATATTCCTTAGATTGCTTTCACGGGAGGGGCATTGCAGAGACGATGTGAAATAAATATACTACTCTTCACAAGCAGGAAATAGCGAGCTGATCAAACGGGTAATTTAATCAATATTAATGATGGTGTTCAATATTTTTGGGCGATTTGAATTATCTCGGAAACCATTTCGCTATTCAGTGTGAAACTTGGTATAGATCATCGATAGATCAAGAAACTTCAGAGGGATAACCAAACCGTTTCTCTGGTTGGGTGGAAACCTTGGAGGTCATCTTTAATTTATGCAAAATCTTTAATGATCTATATCTCTGATACCGTTCAAGCGTTTTATACGAAACTTGGTATACAGCATCAATGTATCAAGAGACTTGCAATGAATAACCACATTACTTCCTCTGAGTGGCGGGAAGGATGGCCGGCCATCTTTAATTTATGCAAAAGCATTAATGCTCTCTATCTCTGATACCGTTCAAGTGCTCGATGTAAAATTTGGTATACATCATCGATGCATCAAAAGACTTAAGGTGAATGACAGAAGTGGTTTCTCTGATTGGGCGGAAATCTTGGCGACCATTTTTAATTTAGGCAAAATCATTAATGATCTATATCTGATACTAATTTAGTGCTTCATATGAAACTATAAATCATCGATACATCAGGATACTTACAAATAATGACAACCAGTTAATTTATGCAAAATCTATACCTCTGGTACTGTTCAAGTGTGTGATGCAAAACTGTTATACATCATTAATACATCAAGAGACTGAAAATGAATGACAGAACCGTTTTCGCTGATTGGATGAAAACCTTGTCAGCCGTTTTTAATTTATGTAAAATCATTGATTATCTATACATCTTTTGATACTGTTCAAGTGTTCAGTATGCTGCTTGGTATACTTCTTCGATACAGCAAGAGACAAGTAATGACTGCTGGTTTCTCTGATTGGACGGAAACTTTGGGGGCCAGTTCTAATTGCAAAATTTTTGATAATCTGTATATTTGTCACTTGACTGCTTGGTGTTCCTGACGTCTTCAAAGAAGTATGGTTCAAATTGAATACTTTATAAATGGCTGGCGCCCAGAGCCGAGGGGTTTTCAGATGCACAGCTTCGTATTGATACTAGCTGCAACAGTTGCATAGCTTCCCTTCTTGGTTGTACTCGCTGTCGAGCTTTCAATGCATTATGATCGGGCTTATTGTCCACTTGACGCTGAACGCTTTCAATTTTTTTGTTGTTCCTCTTTACTTATCAATGCTGTAAATTTTCAATGTATTTCTCCTTGTGCTCCTCTACGTTTGTTTACAACTTAGGCTTTCTCTTGGACATTGTTAGTCCATGGGCAAAGACTTCAAATTTCACCAACTGGCTCATCATGAGCCAATGATGTCCATCTCCGAATCGGTGGTTATTTCGGGGACGTTACCATTACGTACAGCCTTGGTCACAGATTGTTTCCTGATCCAAGTAGATCAACGTGGTGTCCCTGCTATCCCAATGAAGCTTCCATCCAAGTTTGGTGAAATTCCATCCAGTAGTTCTTAAGATATCTTGCAGACAAGGCCTGTATATACATGTGCAAGTACGGAAGGACGGACACGGATGAACGCATGCACACACACACCAAAATCTAATCAAATGAGGGGGCTATCCCAATGAAGCTTCCATCCAAGTTTGGTGAAATTCCGTCCAGTAGTTCTCAAGATATCTTGCAGACAAGGCCTGTATATACATGTACAAGTAGATGGACGGACGGATGGACACCGGACACGGATGAATGCATGCACACACACCAAAACCTAATCAAATGAGGGGGCTATCCCACTGAAGCTTCCATCCAAGTTTGGTGAATTCCGTCAAGTAGTTCTCAAGATATCTTGCAGACAAGCCCTGTATATACATGTACAGGTAGATGGACGGACACCCGATACGGATGAATGCACGCACACAAACCAAAACCTAATCAAATGAAGGGGCTATCCCAATGAAGCTTCCATCCAAATGTGGTGAAATTCCATCCAGTAGTTCTCAAGATATCTTGCAGACAAGGCCTGTATATACATGTACAAGTAGATGGACGGACGGACGGACACCGGACGAATGCACACACACACACCAAAACCTAATCAAATGAGGGGGCTATCCCAATGAAGCTTCCATCCAAGTTTGGTGAAATTCCATCCAGTAGTTCTCAAGATATCTTGCAGACAAGGCAAGGGGACGGACAGACAGACATCCATCCAACCAGACAGACAGACAGACAGCACAAACACTAGATGTCTCCCCCCAACATAGTTGGGGGAGACATAATAACATACCAGTGCTGTGTATTAAACTATTTTAATCATACTCTTTCAGAAAATCGCCTAGAGAACATCATAAATGTTACATTCAATCGAGGATACTTAGTTCCAGCTTCACCAGTCATATGTGCCAAGGCGACATACAGAGTATTCATTGTAGTTGACTTGGCTAGAGGACATTTTTGTCCCTGAACTTCAGCACTATATTAAATGCGGGACAAGTTGCACTTTGAAAATATTTCAAATTCATTGGTGTCGCATACTTTCAAGATTTATGGCCACGAGTGTTGTCTTTAAAAAAAAAACTAGCTACTGTCTAACCCAAAAAATATATGCAAGACATTTTCTGTGATATTTCAGAGACAATGTATCATATTTAGAGATATGGTGGTTAAAAGAAAGAGACCGCGACAGATGAATAGATAGATATATATATGTCGACAACAATAGGCCTACCACAGGGCCAATACTGAATTTTATTCCTGTTGCTTCAAAGCATTTTGCTGAGAAGCAACAGGAACTTGATAATGTGATGTCTAGCACTGTAATATCACTTGTCTTTATTGCACCATGTAAGCGTCCTGTCTGTGTCTTGTGTGCTGTCCTCAGTGTTTTATAGGGTGAATGAAGGGTGGATGGTTCCATGCTGCTTCAAAGATTTCTTCTTTGAAGTAGCAAGAACGAAACTTGGCTAGGTTGTGCTTAGTTGGTTCGTCGCGATACAGCTGAAATATTGTTGAAAGTGACGTTAAATTCTATTCACTCACTCGTACTGTGTAACTAAAGCATATGCCGTGATGATCAAAGAACAGAAAACAAGAGTAACTCAAATTAATTTAATTCATGCTAAATTGTATGAAAACCCACATCGATCACCAGCTACTGTACATATTATGTACAGTGTACATGAGGCTGTATAATGTTTATGGGGAATATGTACAATTGGGGACATGAACAATATCAACAATACAATCAGATTATTGCTTGCCACTTCCTGTTTGTCGCTCGTGGCTCAGGTAACCAAGCAACTGCCACTTCCTGTATATCTTCTGGTACTACTGGGCAAGCCTCCCACTACACAACGTTGGCCAAGTTTTGCAAAACAGCGGAAACTCAGCATACCGTTAGTCCCAGATTCTATCCTAAATTTGCGGCGAAGACATCCTGAAACTTCAGGGGTCATCCCTGAATTTAACAGGACTAATTTGTCGAAGCTTATTCTCAGCATGTTGCAAGAACAGTGAATGAACACAATTAGTTATCGAAACAGGGTTCCTACTCTTTGTGAAAGACAAAATTCCAGGACTTTCTTTCCAAGAGTTTTCCAGGTCCATACAAACTTTTCCCAGGAACTTTAACTGAATTTTCCTGGACATTTATTAACACTTTTTACCATGTTTCATTCAGCAAATTCAACATGTACATTTAGAATGAATATATATATTTCAACTATCACGTTTCATACAGATCTGACTAGATCGAAAAATAAATTCAGTTTTTACAAAGAAATTCCAGTAATTAATTGTGACAGATATTTTGTGGGGCAAGAGGACAATAAAATTAAAGGACTTTTCCAGGTCTCTTTACAAATTTTGTCAGAATTGAAGGATTTTCAGGTCCTTGAATTTATGTTTCAGAATTCAAGAAAATCCTATCGAAAGGAAGGTATCTCATTACTACAACAGCAGCAATGGTAGTTCCTGTTTTCAATCAAAACCATTTTTTTTTCAAATTAAGATCCAAAGCTCACAAGCATCCACATCAATGAGAAATCAATATCATTGTGTTGATGACATTTGATCAAGACTCCTGGGTAGGTAACATGTGCATTTGTGAGATGATGTTTAGGTTCAAGGCCACATAATAAGTGGCATATCCTGCAGTGATATAACTGATATATCCAGATGTAGCCAAATAATTGGTTGAACTCATGTCTTCTGTTGTCCAAATAAATGACAGCTAAATAGCTTACAACAACAACAATAAAACAAAACTCGTCAGGACGGAGGCTGAGAATGTTTGAGACTGAATTCTATTTCTCAAACCAGTTACCATGGTCACCTGGTTACCATGGTCACCTAGTTACCATGGTCATCTAGTTCAAATCCCTCCTCCCTCTGTAACATGCATGGGTGATCTGCGGCAGATACCAGCAAAGACTACACTCACTGATGAGGTGTGAAGTTCATCACTGATCTCATCTTGAGACTGCTTATCCTTAACAATTCTTCAGTACCTGTACATGTACTTATCATTGTTGAACTCTTCAGCACTAAGAGATAGGATTGGATGTTGTTGGATTGACATAAGACCACTCAAACGTATATACACAGATACTCAGAGGTCATATATACAGATTCATATTTTCAATCCATTGAGAGCACTGCCGCTTATCTCAGAGCTGCAAAAACAAGTTTTTCATTTCCTAATTCTTTGAGTGTCGATCACTCACTTTAAACTTTGACTTCGATAAATTTTGTTGAGAATGTCTTTGTTTCTAGCTGTACTTGTGGAGTCTCCCCGCAGAGGATGAAAATTGACTATACCATCAGAGAGCATCATACGTATGTCCCAACTATCCAGCAAATGAGTCTGTGAAGAAAAAATAATCAACCTTCAATTCATTTTCAATCAGGCATGTCAGAGGTCATGTAAAATTTTATAACAGCAATGGTTATGTTGGGCCGGCAGTCATTTATTTGATACATGTACGGTGCGTGAGATAGGGAACATGTGTAAATTTAGGGAGCTTCTTGAAATTAGAACCGGAGCTCCCTGATAGGAATGGCATATGCTGGTTATCCAAATGGGATACACCGTGCACAGTGTAGTGTTCTGATCCGGATGGATTAGAGTTCCAATATGCCATTCTCCCTCATGCCATTGCATGGTATTGCATAAGCCATCCTCAGGGGTTTTTCTAGCCGATTTCTCATCGTGGTAATCCCCATGAGAAATTTTGAAAATTGAGTTTTCGAGAATTTTTTATATTGAGTTTTCCAGCGACATTCAGTTTCTCGAATTTTTCCTCAATTACTCGCCCTTGCGCGCGAAAAGAAATTACGTTTTGCTGATATTTACTCGCCCATGTCATTGTGTAGTTGTATGTAGATAAACAAATTTTAATCCTTGAATCTTTTCCCGAGTTCGCGACCGACATCTGCGGTCGTTGTTGTTTTTAACTGGCGCACTGGCTGCATTTACTGAATGAATCACAGTGTACAATGGACGTGTCCTTTTTAGTTGGCGGTTTTGAACAAAATTTTTAGTTACCCCAATGAAAATGTTTGCATAATTGAGTTTCTGAGCCGAAACTATGAAAACCATGGAAATATTGAGTTACTGGTGCAAAAAGACGACCACAATGAAAACATTTGAGGTTTTTTTTTATTATAGGTGAGCCAATGGCATGCCGAAAAATTGAGTTTTATGAAATTCTCAAATTAAGTAGATGAAAGATTTTGGGCTAGAATAACCCCTGCATCTGCCGAGTTCCAAAATGTATGCCATTCCAACATGGCGCACCATACCTCTCTGTATGGAATGCCTTATGCCAGTTCCTAGTATGCCCCAATTTCAAGAAGCTCCCTTACAAACAGATTTGTGATCTTGATAAATCAAAACTGTATTCCAATCTGCTCTTTCCCTATTAATCCTTGGACAATGCATGCCGTCGTGGCCCGGTGGCGGCGACAGATTCACAGTACATGGGCCACTGCATTATCTTCAGTTTGTTCTAATGATCTTTCCCATATGTTTATAACATGGAGTGGGTTTCTCAACTATTGATAACTGGTATAATATGATAATATGGATCACATATTCCTATATTCCAAGAAAGGACCAAAATCGCTTCTTACATTTTTGATAATTTTGGCAACTTTGGGTCGAAAATATACTAATTATCATCGATTAAACATATATTCTTGGTTACAGAGACGGTGCAGCAACCAGATTGACAAACCGAAGCTCATGTGACCAGGCCCCGTCGTTGCACTGCCTGCTGCCGTTGAGGTCATACAGCATTGTCCAGGGATTAACTTGAACTAAAAGTGCAAATGCCACATTCTTGCTTGCTTGTCAAACACAAAGGTTAATACTTTATGTAAGGATCACAAGACAAATCATACAATAGCCAAGTCTGTGGACAACATGGCTTCTAATGTCTGTTTCACATGTACCGGAGCCAGTTCTTCCCAGAGCCTTGAAATTCTTCACAGTATCTATATGTAATTCGTGCATTTTTGTTCTGAAATTTCAAGAAAATCTATTCAGAATCAAAGAAAATCTCCAATATCTCGCATATTATTTTCAAAGCACAATGACGTTGCATGGGCTTGCAATGTTGTAACATTGTGACTAGGAGCTATGAAAATAACAACATGCGAGGTATTGGAGATTTTCTTGGATTCTGAATAGATTTTCTTGAAATCTCAGAATAAAAATGCACTTAACTTAGGGAGCTTCTCGACTTTGGGGCATGCATTCCTTCATAGGAACGGCATATCAGGGCGATTGGAACGGTATACCGCATGACTGTCTCCGAGCTCTGGTCGGCATAGTGGGTAGATCCGAACTGGGCGGCCTATGCCGCTCTCTCTCCTCGAGAACGGCATGGCATGCCGTGCCGTTCGTCGTTCTAACCGGGTTGGGTTTAGGGCGAATTCCCAGCTTATCTGTTTCTGTGTTGTTTAATACCAGAGGTGGAGTCGGACTCATTTTAATAGCCGAGATTTTCGTTTACTGCAATAATGTGTTGTCTGTCTAAAAGAGCAGAAACAGGAAAATATAGACTACGATCATGCATGCTCATATGTCGTTTTTATATGGTTGGATGTGATCGACTGGTACTGAATTAGCCGGAGTGAAATGAAATTGCTATATTATTACGGTCTTTACAAAATATTGTGTCGACAAACAAAAACACAAATGTCGTAGGATCAAACCATTGAATTATGTCAAGGTTTCCTCACACTGTCCATATGAATGCAGCTGTACGCGAAAAAATTGCTGTATGATAACGGTCTTTGCAGAATATTGTGTCGACAAACATAAACACAAATGTCGTAGGAACAAACCGTTAATTTGTGTCACGGTCTCTTCATACTGTCCATATGAATTGCAGCTTTACGCGAAACTAAAGTTGGTGTTTATATTTCCTCTGGTATTGAATGTGAGAGTTTTTAATTTAGAAAATCTAGTTATTAATTAAACAGATTAATTTTATCAAACGTGAACTCCGAACCCCTGAATGTCCCCCGAAGGGTTGAATCAGCCTCGCGTGTCTATTAATAGTTTGTACCGCACGCCTGGACTTGCATGGGGCCTAACAAGGGGGTGTGTGCACTTTGTAACTGCACTCTACATCGCACGATGGTCTCGCTTTCCAACAAGATAAAACAAGTAAATATCTTCCAACAATTATCCAATGATTGTGTATGCAAGGGATGTACTTTAATTGATAAACACAAATGTTTTGTGATTTCCCGTGGTCTTGCAACTTTATCAATTGATGAAGAAGAAAGTTAGACCACCTGAAATTGACACTCGACCTCATTAATGAAAATACTGTGACCAACCTCCCCACAGCGCATGCTCCATTTCGCAGGCTTCATTGTTATTAGACCCCCAGCGAGGTGGTTGTACCGCGACTTGCAGATTTGGCTCAGTCATTCCGTGGGAATGGTTTAAAAGTAAGCCTGGGCTGATGCTTGAGAAATCAAATGGCGATATTGTAACAGGACTGGAACTGTGTTCATCCAGAGTTGCTCTTTCGTGTTTTATAATTTGTTGCATATTTGTTGAAAGTGACGAATGTTGTCCCAATACAGCACGTCAGCACACAATAAAATGGACATGCTTTCATATGCAAATGACGACTGTCTTGGGAATACGGCTACGTGACTTTTGTGACGGCAGGTCATAACAGGCGATTCCGAATTAATACGTTAGCAAAACAATACTGAAGTGGTCTTCTTGTTTTGGTTTAATGGTGTAGCATTTTATTGTAACAGAATTTAAGTTGTGTGGGGGGAATACACTATTTGAAAACAAATATTTTGAAAATATCTGATTATAACAATGAAATTAAAGAATTATCTATTTAATATTTTTGCAAATTATGACAAAAATGTGAATTTATCTATTCAATTGAGTTATATATATTGTTATTGACGTGGGCGTGTATCATTTCATTGATATGAACAATGACATCTCAAGCTCTAATTTGAAGATTTATATATGTAAACTTGAGTATATGAACTGTTTTTAATATCACCATTCAGTGTTGTTTGGAGAGCTGAGCCCTTAAACGTTAAGCATTCATGAAGGAAGAGTTTGTTGATTAAGATATTGATAATTAGCCACTGGTTAGGCCTACCTGGCAGTCAATTAATAGGTAACAGGATCTGTTGAAGTGTGATTATAACATCAGTGTGTGATCGATGATTTAATCAAGGCTCCGAACTACAGATTATGGCAATTGACACCACGACCAATTAATAACATACATAATCATTAAAATATCTGGGTCTGTGTTCCAGACCCATTTACAATATTTTCAGCTTGCTATATTCTAAAGAAGAGAGTCTTAAATATATTTCAGAGGGCTTTACGAAACCAATGTAATTCAATGACGACAGACCATCAGAAAATTAACACTACCCCATTAAAATCAGCTCGCCACGAGAGCGTGTTATTTGAAAGCAATTATAGCAAAGACTAGCTCGAGGCTAATACACAGTTTACTTAAATGGTTTGAAAATATTGGTGTTTACATAGCTGTGTGATAGAATGACTTGCTGGCATCCATGGAAAGATTGCAAGAAGGAGCCAGGTTGGATTATCAGCGACTTCTACTCTTCAGAACGTCCCCATTTGAACCTCTTTTAGCTGGCAAATTCCCATGCAGTTGGTGATGCCAAGCAGAGATAAACCCCTTTTTCACCCCAGATGCAGGACTGGTCCATTGATATGTAAATGTGTCCAATATTGCAGCCCGGTTTTGGCACTAGGCCAAAAGTACTGAGCGTTCAAGAGAGGAAGTGTTTTGATCCTGCCTGGAATGGAGACATTTAAGACTACACGAATCATCATGAGTTAAACTATTATTATTCAAATTAGCTAGAGCCAGTTTCAGCCCAAATCGTTTATGATGTACCAACAAGGCAGAGTGTTGGATCAATTTTCAGATGCAGACCGATTGTATAACCCTTGACAGGCTGGCTGGTGTCACTTCAAACCTGCTGGCTAGGCTTTGGTGTAAGACCTCCCATTGAAAAGGTAATATCCTGGACAAAAGACTGACAATACAACTTGCAGCAGATCCTTTGTCAATTATATTTCGTGAGTCTTACACCAAATCGTTGCCAACCTGCTAATCTTGCATACAAATTAAAGATTCTGACTGGTTTACACATCATTATTGGCTATATATTCACTGCAATGATTTAATGGAGTAACCGTCTAAAAGAAAATAACAGTTTTTGTGTTCATTTCGTTTCCATTCATTACTTTGTTGCTGTAATGAAAAAAGCAATACATTTGTTCCTTTTACCCAAACAATTATCACAGCGAGGCTTAACTGGTGCTAGCAGGTTTCACCATAGATTGTGAGCACAAAGAGGCTCAATGGGGATATTCAGGTGGACCAGCATCAATGTCTAAGCCATCTCCCGATAGCTCAAATGAAATACCAGCTGCTCCCTGTGCTGCAGTCAAAATGAACAGGAGACTTGCAGCAAATCTGAAGAAATGAAATACTGGCTCCCTCGACATACATGACATTGGAGTTTTTTATTGATACTACAGCTAAATCACACAACATTTGCATATAAAATTAAATATTGTAACCGTTTTACATAATCATTGGATAATTGTTGGAAGATATTCATTACAATTAAACAAGATTATTTTATGATGAGAGGCTTCGTCTGATCCAGAGTGCAGTTACGCAGTGTGCATACGCCCCCTTGTTAGGCCCCATGCAAGCGGAGATGTACAGGCTATTTAATAGACACAGAGTCTTGATTCAATTATTACCTGGGGGACATATGGGGGTTACGCGTTTACGATTGATAACACAACAAAACAGTGGATGAAACATTCCAATTTGCTGTACAATAAATGCTTAACCTGGAATCATCATTAAATAAACTGTGTTGCTTGTAAACAATGTAATACTGTACGAATAATCAGTTTTTCTTTGATAGACATTTTAGAAGTTGGTCACTAGTAACCAAACGAATTGTTATGGATAACAACAACTTTGTTTATTAGATTACCCAACGAACTTTGCCGACACAACTATTCTCTTACTTTATACTTAACAGTAAATGCCACACTGAATATTTTATACATCTATTTGTTAATTTGAGCATAAAAAAGACCTAAACATGGCAAAGATTTGGCCCAAGTCATCTGGTTGAAAAGGTATATATACCATCCAGAACAACAGATGACAATACAACCTAGATATCCTTTGTGAATTGTATTTCGTGAGTCTTTGTGCGAAATGGTGAGCCTAAACGTGATGGAGTAAAATGCGGAACAAATTATATTAGACCGACCCAACAACCTTTTCTTCTCGCTCCCGTATACTGTTATCAGAAGCGCTGCAGAAGAATCGAGCACCGCCTGATCCGACATTGAGACTTTTTAAACACGTATGCCGTTCTACATATGCCATTCTTAAAATGCCGTTCTTCATATGCCGTTCTGATAGAGGAACTCGGGGCCGATCCGGACGGTATGGCAGCCCGTTCCTACACTCGTCAAACGGGCATAACATGCCGCTCTTCTCGTCACGCTAACATTCCCAGGGAGCTTCTCGACTTTGGGGCATGCATTCCTTCATAGGAACGGCATATCAGGGCGATTGGAACGGTATACGGCATGACTGTCTCAAAGCTCTGGTCGGCATAGTGGGTAGATCCGAACGGGGCGGCCTATGCCGCTCTCTCTCCTCGAGAACGGCATGGCATGCCGTGCCGTTCATCGTTCTAACCAGGTTGGGTTTAGGGCGAATTCCCAGCTTATCTGTTTCTGTGTTGTTTAATACCAGAGGTGGAGTCGGACTCATTTTAATAGCCGAGATTTTCGTTTACTGCAATAATGTGTTGTCTGTCTAAAAGAGCAGAAACAGGAAAATATAGACTACGATCATGCATGCTCATATGTCGTTTTTATACGGTTGGATGTGATCGACTGGTACTGAATTAGCCGGAGTGAAATGAAATTGCTATATTATTACGGTCTTTACAAAATATTGTGTCGACAAACAAAAACACAAATGTCGTAGGAACAAACCATTGAATTATGTCAAGGTTTCCTCACACTGTCCATATGAATGCAGCTGTACGCGAAAAAATTGCTGTATGATAACGGTCTTTGCAGAATATTGTGTCGACAAACACAAACACAAATGTCGTAGGAACAAACCGTTAATTTGTGTCACGGTCTCTTCATACTGTCCATATGAATTGCAGCTTTACGGGAAACTAAAGTTGGTGTTTATATTTCCTCTGGTATTGAATGTGAGAGTTTTTAATTTAGAAAATCTAGTTATTAATTAAACAGATTAATTTTATCAAACGTGAACTCCGAACCTCTGAATGTCCCCCGAAGGGTTGAATCAGCCTCGCGTGTCTATTAATTGTACCACACGCCTGGACTTGCATGGGGCCTAACAAGGGGGTGTGTGCACTTTGTAACTGCACTCTACATTGTACGATGGTCTCGCTTTCCAACAAGATAAAACAAGTAAATATCTTCCAACAATTATCCAATGATTGTGTATGCAAGGGAAGTACTTTAATTGATAAACACAAATGTTTTGTGATTTCCCGTGGTCTTGCAACTTTATCAATTGATGAAGAAGAAAGTTAGACCACCTGAAATTGACACTCGACCTCATTAATGAAAATATTGCGACCAACCTTCCCACAGCGCATGCTCCATTTCGCAGGCTTCATTGTTATTAGACCCCCAGCGAGGTGGTTGTACCGCGACATGCAGATTTGGCTCAGTCATTCCGTGGGAATTGTTTAAAAGTAAGCCTGGGCTGATGCTTGAGAAATCAAATGGCGATATTGTAACAGGACTGGAACTGTGTTCATCCAGAGTTGCTCTTTCGTGTTTTATAATTTGTTGCATATTTGTTGAAAGTGACGAATGTTGTCCCAATACAGCACGTCAGCACACAATAAAATGGACATGCTTTCATATGCAAATGACGACTGTCTTGGGAATACGGCTACGTGACTTTTGTGACGGCAGGTCATAACAGGCGATTCCGAATTAATATGTTAGCAAAAAAATACTGAAGTGGTCTTGTTTTGGTTTAATGGTGTAGCATTTTATTGTAACAGAATTTAAGTTGTGTGGGGGGAATACACTATTTGAAAACAAATATTTTGAAAATATCTGATTATAACAATGAAATTAAAGAATTATCTATTTAATATTTTTGCAAATTATGACAAAAATGTGGATTTATCTATTCAATTGAGTTATATATATTTTTATTGACGTGGGCGTGTATCATTTCATTGATATGAACAATGATATCTCAAGCTCTAATTTGAAGATTTATATATGTAAACTGGAGTATATGAACTGTTTTTAATATCACCATTCAGTGTTGTTTGGAGAGCTGAGCCCTTAAACGTTAAGCATTCATGAAGGAAGAGTTTGTTGATTAAGATATTGATAATTAGCCACTGGTTAGGCCTACCTAACAGTCAATTAATAGGTAACAGGATCTGTTGAAGTGTGATAATAACATCAGTGTGCGAGCTATGATTTAATCAAGGCTCCGAACTACAGATTATGGCAATTGACACCACGACCAATTAATAAACATACATAATCATTAAAATATCTGGGTCTGTGTTCCAGACCCATTTACAATATTTTCAGCCTGCTATATCCTAAAGAAGAGAGTCTTAAATATATTTCAGAGGGCTTTACGAAACCAATGTAATTCAATGACGACAGACCATGAAAATTAACACTACCCCATTAAAATCAGCTCGCCACGAGAGCGTGTTATTTGAAAGCAATTATAGCAAAGACTGGCTCGAGGCTAATACACAGTTTACTTAAATGGTTTTGAAAATATTGGTGTTTACATAGCTGTGTGATAGAATGACTTGCTGCCATCCATGGAAAGATTGCAAGAAGGAGCCAGGTTGGATTATCAGCGACTTCTACTCTTCAGAACGTCCCCATTTGAACATCTTTTAGCTGGCAAATTCCCATGCAGTTGGTGATGCCAAGCAGAGATAAACCCCCTTTTCACCCCAGATGCAGACTGGTCCATTGATATGTAAATGTGTCCAATATTGCAGCCCGGTTTTGGCACTAGGCCAAAAGTACTGAGCGTTCAAGAGAGGAAGTGTTTTGATCCTGCCTGGAATGGAGACATTTAAGACTACACGAATCATCATGAGTTATCCAGTCCAGAGAAAACTATTATTATTCAAATTAGCTAGAGCCAGTTTCAGCCCAAATCGTTTATGATGTGCCAACAATTACAAGCGTCTAGTCCGTCATTCATAATCCAGCCGTCGTCCATTAGAGAATATCCGCGTCCATAATCCAAAGACCTATTCCACATTCCATATAACAGTATTAGCACCAAACAAGGCAGAGTGTTGGATCATTTTTCAGATGCAGACCGATTGTATAACCCTTGACAGGCTGGCTGGTGTCACTTCAAACCTGCTGGCTAGGCTTTGGTGTAAGACCTCCCATTGAAAAGGTAATATCCTGGACAAAAGACTGACAATACAACTTGCAGCAGATCCTTTGTCAATTATATTTCGTGAGTCTTACACCAAATCGTTGCCAACCTGCTAATCTTGCATACAAATTAAAGATTCTGACTGGTTTACACATCATTATTGGCTATATATTCACTGCAATGATTTAATGGAGTAACCGTCTAAAAGAAAATAACAGTTTTTGTGTTCATTTCGTTTCCATTCATTACTTTGTTGCTGTAATGAAAAAAGCAATACATTTGTTCCTTTTACCCAAACAATTATCACAGCGAGGCTTAACTGGTGCTAGCAGGTTTCACCATAGATTGTGAGCACAAAGAGGCTCAATGGGGATATTCAGGTGGACCAGCATCAATGTCTAAGCCATCTCCCGATAGCTCAAATGAAATACCAGCTGCTCCCTGTGCTGCAGTCAAAATGAACAGGAGACTTGCAGCAAATCTGAAGAAATGAAATACTGGCTCCTTCGACAAACATGACATTGGAGTTTTTTATTGATACTACAGCTAAATCACACATTTGCATATAAAATTAAATATTGTAACCGTTTTACATAATCATTGGATAATTGTTGGAAGATATTCATTACAATTAAACAAGACTATTTTATGATGAGAGGCTTCGTCTGATCCAGAGTGCAGTTACGCAGTGTGCATATGCCCCCTTGTTAGGCCCCATGCAAGCGGAGATGTACAGGCTATTTAATAGACACGGAGGCTTGATTCAATTATTACCTGGGGGACATATGGGGGTTACGCGTTTACGATTGATAACACAACAAAACAGTGGATGAAACATTCCAATTTGCTGTACAATAAATGCTTAACCTGGAATCATCATTAAATAAACTGTGTTGCTTGTAAACAATGTAATACTGTACGAATAATCAGTTTTTCTTTGATAGACATTTTAGAAGTTGGTCACTAGTAACCAAACGAATTGTTATGGATAACAACAACTTTGTTTATTAGATTACCCAACGAACTTTGCCGACACAACTATTCTCTTACTTTATACTTAACAGTAAATGCCACACTGAATATTTTATACATCTATTTGTCAATTTGAGCATAAAAAAAGACCTAAACATGGCAAAGATTTGGCGCAATCATCTGATTGAAAAGGTATATATACCATCCAGAACAACAGATGACAATACAACCTAGATATCCTTTGTGAATTGTATTTCGTGAGTCTTTGTGCGAAATGGTGAGCCTAAACGTGATGGAGTAAAATGCGGAACAAATTATATTAGACCGACCCAACAACCTTTTCTTCTCGCTCCCGTATACTGTTATCAGAAGCGCTGCAGAAGAATCGAGCACCGCCTGATCCGACATTGAGACTTTTTAAACACGTATGCCGTTCTACATATGCCATTCTTAAAATGCCGTTCTTCATATGCCGTTCTGATAGAGGAACTCGGGGCCGATCCAGACGGTATGGCAGCTCGTTCCTACACTCGTCAAACGGGCATAACATGCCGCTCTTCTCGTCACGCTAACATGCCGTTCGCAGTGTGCCCCAAAGTCGAGAAGCTCCTAGATACTGCGAGGAATTTCAATGCTCTGAGAATAACTGACTCCGGTACATTGCCGAAAATCCGGTGCCCTCGTAATGTGAAACAGACAGAAGTCTCAGGCCTTAGCTCATGATCAGACAATCGCTCCCTGCATGAAGTATCTACCAACACAAAAGACATCTTAGGAACATCTGGTAATCCTCAGTGGTTTCATTGTAGTGTGAAGCTGTTAAGGCCCATTCTCACATAGCCACAACTGTTCCTGTCAATAATACCTTCGGTTGATAGTCACAGATGCTGTGTATGGATCTCCGTGTGCTATAACCCGTACCGTATAAAAGTTCATTTTGATACTCCTTACCCGTTATTTTCAGGAAGCTAATTCATTCTTTTCCAAGCTTGTCGCTTTTATTAAAGTTTCCAGCACTGGTGATTAGCTGTACACGAGCTGTTTTCAAATCCACCCTGACCTTCCCCATATTACGGTAGATGCCATATTGCATGTATTTGGGCCACTATGCATGCATAGTTACACAATATGGCGTCTACCGTAATATGGGGAAGGTCAGGGTCGTTGTGAAAACGGCTCGTGTACAGCTAATCACCAGCGCTGGAAACTTTAATAAAAGCGACAAGCGTGGAAAAGAAGGAATTGACTTTTAGTAACTACTTCTAGCATACAACTCAGTGGCATCATGAGAACATTCAAATGATTTTAGTTACATGCTACAAATCATATGAAATAGAACAGGTACAATTTCATGCAATTAGTTACATGCTACAAATCAGTCAGGGTATTCCCCCGCTGAATTGTTATTACAAATCACATCGTGAGAGAAGGCATTTAGTTTGAAAACATCGATAAAAACTGAGCTGAGAGTGATCTGTTCAAAGAGAAGGTCAAACACTTAGTGACGGTTTCATGTGAATATATATATGTCCACAAATATGACAGATCTCAGCAATCTTTATGAAGGTTCTATTTTCGGTTTCACACATCTCTGTTCAATAACTAAGATTCTTTCAATATGTGGGAATAATTTACCCATAATATGATGAAAAACTTGACCAATCAAAAGAATAATGAAATAATATTGGATATATGGCAAAGAGAATGATAAAACAAACTCACACATATGAAACACTCTACATCCAGTCAGGTGTCTTGGGAGCCTAAATGTTTACTTTTCTAAAGTCAATCGATCAATGTTCATTTCATTCTATGTCATTTCTTCCTGGGAATTTTTTAATAGGTCTTGCTTTAACCACGATATTAACAGTAATTCTTTCGAGCCCATGAAGGCCGACTTGTGGATATATTGAACAACTATACAATATTGCCATAATAATAATTCAGCGGAACTTAGATTATAGTGTCGGTTTTGACAAGGCTTTTGTTTATCAAGATTCAAAATACCTTAAATTTTGGAATTGGGACCCAAGACATGCAAGATAATGTCAGTATTCACAGGGACCCAAGACATGCAAGATATTGTCAGTATTCACAGGGACCCAAGATAATGTCAATATTCACAGGGACCCAAGATAATGTCAATATTCACAGGGACCCAAGATAATGTCAGTATTCACAGGGACCCAAGATAATGCCAATATTCACAGGGACCCAAGACAATGTCAGTATTCACAGGGACCCAAGATAATGTCAGTATTCACAGGGACCCAAGATAATGTCAATATTCACAGGGACCCAAGATAATGTCAATATTCACAGGGACCCAAGATAATGTCAGTATTCACAGGGACCCAAGATAATGTCAGTATTCACAGGGACCCAAGATAATGTCAGTATTCACAGGGACCCAAGATAATGTCAATATTCACAGGGACCCAAGATAATGTCAGTATTCACAGGTTTCAATGTATTGTGCATGGTATATCCAGGAAGATGATATCACTTCCACCAAATAAATACATGTATATTCTGTTTCAAAGGATTCTTTCTTGTTGGATGAATGCAAAGCAAGATTTCAATTATATTTCCATAGAATACATAGACATCAGGCCAGACGATTTATGGACATGGAGTATGGATGTCAGCAAAGTTACCTGTTTTCTAATATATTCCACCATCAAGGCGATATGTCTAGGATCGTTGTTCTCCTGTTGAAAGAACTCCCTCCACACAACTCCGGCTAGTGCTCGGTCATCAGCCAATAGAATCTGAACAGAAATACACTAATCAGTCAAACACTATATGTGAGATCAAGAAAACTAGTTCATCATCTTTCATGGAGGGAACTTAGGAATGGTAGCAAGGTTACCAAAGAGCTCACCTGACCATATGAACCCAGCACCCGAAATGTGAAATCTATTAGCATTACTTACCATTTAATTAGGCAATTAAGACCTAATTAAATAGTCTAAGAATAGAATGATTTTTAATATCCCCTTCGTAACACCCTAGATAACATTTATGCCAAAGTATTTTTGAATAAAGCATCCCTAACGTTTAGCTAATTAACAGCCCACACAATTCGGAAAACTCACCTCGGCAAAAATAACGTCATATTAAATAATTCCTATTTAACGCCATGTTAAACATTGCTGAGGTAAACTGCTTATGCCACGACATTTACCTCGGCAATTGCTGATTGCCGAGGTGAATTGTGTGCGCTGAATTAAGCTAATTAAATATTCACCGAATGCAGCCATTCTGCAACATCACCCTCAGACCGTCCCATATGATATGTTTGCCAAGTGCCGGCACAATCGGTCAAGTATTTATGAATATAGCACCCTCAATGATTATTAGGTCTTTCCATTACAAATGGAAAGACCTTTTGTTATTCTACAGATTATTATTATTATTCTACTTTTGAAATAGCGGCTAAACGGCTTGATATGTACAGCTTAGATATTTGGCACCTTTGTAGATACGAGGCTGTACTTTCTGGTACAAGTATTCAATTTTGACCTTGACCTTGACCTATTGAGCTATGGGCTTTTTTGATAAAAACACCATTTTGCGAATATTGACCAAACGCATAAGGCGATGCAGCTGAAATTTAAAATGTGAAAGTTTGCAGATACACCCAACAAAATAACCAATAAAATAAGTAGGTCAAAGAAGCGGTTTTCAAGTTCTCTCCCCTGGTGCTGTTTTTCGTGTGGGCTGTGTACAGCCAAAACTAAAGAACATATCTAAAAGAAAGTTGATGGTTGGTAAGTGTTACATATGGCCATGCTGTAGTTATATTTTTGAATTGTTACGTAACAAGAAAAAGTAGTTATCTCCCTTTTAATGTTTTTCAAAACCCTGTATTTTATAAGGAAATAAGCTACGGCATTGATACTCCTAATATTTATGAACACTTTAATGACCGAAAAGAATGTGACCTTAAATTTGACCTTTGACCTCCAGGAGCGTCTCTATATGAGTGCAAAGTTTGGTGGTGAAATCTTGAACGGCTAATGCGATCAGCCTAAAAATAAGGTCACGTGACCTACATCATGTCACAAGGTCACCACTTGTCTCAAAACTCGGCCTTGACCTTGACCTTTGAAGTGGTAAGCATCCAAATATCGAAAATACGGCTTCCATTTTCTGAAAAACTAACGCACTGACAGTTACAAAACAATGAAACAATAGTGGGCACAATATTGTCTTTCTTTTGGCGCTATTTATAAAACGATCCGATGTGACCTTGAACTTGAACATCGCACAATGTAAAAAACATTGATCGCATTTTTCTCAAAAACTACAACATGCAGGAATCTGTAATTTAGTACACTTGTTGTGCATGATACAGGTATGACGTCACTGAATTTTCAACGTGACCTTGACCCTGGTTTTTCAGATATGGACCCCGACAGTTTTCAGACTACAGCGCCATAACTTGAAAACTGTTAGAAATTCTAACTTGAAATTTGCACATGAATGTAGGTCATTACATGAGGTAACAGAACATCAGTAGAACCCATAAAAAGATACCAGAAAGATTGGGAGATAATTAGCCATTTCTGAAATTTTGGATTTATTCAAATTTTGCGAAAATTATGCATCCAATCATCACTATTATAGTGATGATTGGATGCATAATTTTTGAGTATTTTTAGGCACGATTGAGGGAATATATAAATGTATTTACCTATGAAATTTCAAGAATATAGCTTTGATAGGTTTAGAGATATTAAAAAAACAATTTCCCGAACTATTAAGCCGTTAAATGGTCACATGTTGATTTCATCTATTCAATGGGAGTTGTCAATTTCGCTATAGCGATTCGGCTGTAACACTCGAGGCATCCGGAGTTCGCAATTAAATAAATGTTGTGTTACATGACGGAGCTGGCTCATCTTTTTGGAAACGCTATAACTCTTGAACCGCAATAGGTACGGACTTCTAATTTGTTGCCTGTTACTTACAATAATGAGTTCTTTCAACCGAGTCACCCCGCAATTGTAATTAAATGAACGTCGTTTTAAGTGATGAAAGGAGCTGCGAACCATGATGAGCCCTCTGTAAGCCCATGATGCATTATCTATATTTGTCAATTAAACGAAGGGTGTTCAGTTATCAGTATATCGACATCGCCTATGAACATAAACTTAATTTTCAACGAAAGGATACCTTTGAAGGACCGTCGTGGAAAGACCGTGTCATTGTACCAACAATGTCTAGTCTTAACATGAAATCGTAGCATATTTTGCAGTTGAATAGCTAATTTAGTTAATTAAATATTCACGGAATGCAGCAAGTTGGCAACATCCCCCTCAGAGCATCTCAAATGGTAATGCTGGGTTTAAGCACAATCGGTCATCATGAATATATGACACTTAACATTTGCCTCAACATAAAATCATATCATTTCCAGTTAATTAGCCAATCAAGTAATATTCACGGAATGCAGCCATTCTACAAAACCCCCCTTAGATCATCCCATATCATGGTGTGAACACAATCGGCCATGTATTTATCAAAACACATATATTTATCAATTAGCTAATTAACAAGCTAATTAAATATACATGTATCAGAATGCAAAAAAAAATATCATTATCCCCTCCCAACATTCCAAGTTAGGAGCAATGGAACAAGTATTTATAAAGACGAGTGCTCATTCACCCCCATGGCTCATTCACCCCCATGGGTTAGTTTATAGGGATAGGGAGATCGCGTGCCCTTTCTATACTACTCATCGTGCACTACTCATCGTGCATGCGCAGTCGACCCATTCTGCTGTAGGGTGCAAGCCTGGCCCATGGAATCTCAGGTAGCGAAAACCCCAGGTCTCTCGCCCCACCCTATCCCGCGCCACACCTATAGGGATAGGGAGATCACGTGCCCTTTCTATACTACTACTCATCGCGCATGCGCAGTCAACCCATTCTACTGTAGGGTGCAAGCCTGGCCCACGGAATCTCAGGTAGCGAAAAGCCCAGGTCTCTAGCCCCACCCTATCCCTCGCCACACATATGCGACCCGCTGTGCAGTGAGTAAAGAGGAGGAGGAGTAGGACACGCCACAGATTATACTAGGGAGATAAAACCCTTAACATTTGCCTTAACATTATGGAATGCCAACAACAATGGGGGTATGACAATAGCTCTTTCTGTACTTCGTACAGGTGAACTATTGAGTAAATGAATGAGTGAGTGAATATGACTTACGGTCACTTTCAACAATATTTCTGTCGTATCACGATGTTTGGGTTCTATTCCGTTTCACACCCGGGAATCCCACAGGTAGATTCTTATTCCTATTTACACCCGACACCCCCCACGCCTCTTATGACAAGCTGTCTGAGGAGCTGAGGCCTCTTCTTACCATGACCTGGGGTGTGCACAATGACACCTCAGATCAACTCCAGGAGCCCCATGGGGCCAGACAGATTAAATCTGCCTGGGTAATATAATGTGTGGAGATGGCAGTCTTTAAATATAAAGGCCTGAACAACGCTGAAAAGAAGCAGTCAGAGATTGCTTAATTGAATGTCCCCCATTCCGCTTTTAATATAGTCTGACAATGCCCCGCCATTGTTCTGTTCTGTATTGGCTGCTGGAGGTCTAATTTGGATAATTATAAAAATTCAGTTTCAGTCACTTTCATCTCCATGCCTCGCATAATACATATTCCAAGTATCAAGTTGATTGATCAGTGATAATACATGATTTTGATGCAAGATGGTCGCTAAATCCGAAAAGGTGACTGGTGAAATTATGAAGCGATATTTGAATTTTGCACCCAATGCACCCTTTTTGGGGCAATTACATACTTCGGGAGCTATGTGGTCCGCTTTGGAATTTGGTATAACATATATATAGCCAATTTCCCCGTCCAAATCGGTTCACTGAAAAAAGAATGATTTTCGATCAAGGCCTAATTTACGTAAATATCACAACTTTGCTTCAGTCACTTTCTTCACCTTGATTTACATGTAATTATATACATGTAATGTACATCTCAAGTATCAATCCAGCCTGGACAAATATATATATATATCCCATTCACTAAGGTTTGAGGAACAAAGGACCATAACTCTTGAAAATATAACTGAAATGCAGAAAAACTTCACGCTGCACAAATGGGGCATTGATCACATATCATGCAAATTTCATACTTGTCCATACAATATTAACCGAGATCCAGCCTGGACAAGTCCCAATTCACAAAGATTTCCAGAACAAAGGGCCATAACTCTTGAAAATATACGCGAAATGCGGAGAAACTTCACGTCGCACAACTACAGGGCACTGACCACATATCATGCAAATTTCATAATTGTCCATACAATATTATCCAAGATCCAGCCCGGACAAGTCCCAATTCACGGAGATTTCAGGAACAAAGGGCCATAACTCTTGAAAATATCAGCGGAACGCGGAGAAACTATAGAACACTGATCACATATGCAAATTTCATACTTGTCCATACAATATTAACTAAAATCCAGCCCGTACTCTTTCAGGAAAGAGGGCCACAACTCTTGAAAATATAACCGAAACTCCGAAAAAAGCTCTACGCTGTACAACTACGAGGGGAAGGGGGGGGGAGGGGGAGGTGAATTGGCTGATGGGTTGGCATGAAAATCGTTTATTTGGAAGAACAGAAGTATATAATAACTAGAGGCCACGGCCACACTTGATCCCATCGGCCTAGTGTGAACTTGCCGTCCCTTTCACATGAGCAATATAAATCTCCGATATAGACAGATGAAGGGCATTCAATAAGGGGAAACAGAAGTAGTTGAGGGAAAAACAGTCATGTTTATTTATATGGAAAGTTGGCCAGAGACAACTAGATATAAAAGGGGCGGGCACCCACCAACCACTCACTCTGATAAGAGAAGCATTAAAGTGGCTCTCAATTATGTGTAAGGAAATGTGCACATGTATTGTTGGTTAATGTAAAATGTTAAAGGCATAGTACGATAGGCCCAGGTGTATAATGCAGACAAATTTACCAAATACAAAAACATGGGTCTGTGCCTGATAAATTGAAACCTTTTGGGGTTGCAATTATCCCAATGTTGCAGACAACACACAAATTTCAGCTTCTGCCAAGATATATTGGAGATATATATGCTCAAAGACAATATATGAGGGTCGGGTGAGGGCTAGTTTGGGAGATAGAGGGTGCGGCTAATGACCTGGGGATGGGGACATGCTCTCCTTGAGGGTAGTGGTACATGTAGGTGTGCTGACATGAAAGCAATAGAAAGCTCCCTGTACATGAAACAACCACACTGACAACTGCATGCCATCATGTGTCAGTCCGAAAAACCACAAGGTGGAATTCAGGAAATTGACCATATGCACAGTGTGCACCCAAACTTTAGGAACTCAGTTGTAATTAATATAGTAAGTTACAATGTGGACACAAATGGTTCCTGCAGAAGCTTTAGGGTAAATCATATGATGTGAGATACAATTATTTGATAGCAAAATTGAAGGAAATGTTGTCCTTCATTTAAGATGACACGAAATTAAAAAAAACCAGGGGTTCAGTACTGCGGGGAAATCCCCGCCAGTTATTTCATATTATACATCTGAAATAAAATATGGTTCATGCAAAAGCTTTAGGGTAAATCATATGATGTGGAATGATTTCATAGCAAAATTGAAGGAAATGTTGTCCTTCATTTAAGGCGACACGAAATACAAAACTAACACGGGTTCGGTACTGCAGGGATTCCCCTGCCAGTAAAATCATACGAGTGCTCATTCACCCCATGGCTCATTCACCCCCATGGGTTCATTCACCTCCATTGGTTAGTTTATGGGGATAGGGAGATCGCGTGCCCTTTCTATACTACTTATCGCGCATGCGCAGTCGACCCATTCTACTGAAGGGTGCAAGCCTGGCCCATGGAATCTCAGGTAGCGAAAACCCCAGGTCTCTCGCCCCACCCTATCCCGCGCCACACCTATAGGGATAGGGAGATCACGTGCCCTTTCTATACTACTACTCATCGCGCATGCGCAGTCAACCCATTCTACTGTAGGATGCAAGCCTGGCCCATGGAATCATGAATCATGAAAAACACCAAGCACACAATAATGCTACCAAATTTGAAGTGTCTGGCTGCAATGGTTCTGTTTCTAAAGCATTAACCTCATTCTGTGGATATTTTCCATTATGTTGCCATGGAAACAGCAAAACCACCGAAATGTCCCCAATTTCAATAGGCTTGTTCTTTACCACCCAACAATGCTGTATACCAAATTTGAAGTCTCCAGCTGCAACAGTTCACTTTTTAGAGCAGTCACGTCGTTATATGGATATTTTTCGTTATGTTGCCATGGAAACCACAAAAATCAACTAAATGTGCCCAATTTCAATAGGCTTGTGCTTTACCACCCAACAATGCAGTATACCAAATTTGAAGACTCTAGCTGGAACGGTTCACCTTTTAGAGCGGTCACGTCGTTCATCCAGCCAGCCAGCCAGCCATCCAGCCAGCCAGCCGGACAGAGTGACGACATGATCCCATCCGGCATATGCCGATGGGATAAAAAGACTAGAAGTAACAGCATCAGTGAGTATGCCCCCTTTCGAGAAGCATATTTGATGGGATGTGGATTAATTATCACTGAAGGCGATAAATGCCCCCGTCTAAGGGTAAAAGTTGATCATGAAATAGTATTGTTGTGGATAATCATTATTGGTATTAAAGATGTATGGAGGATATTTGGGGTAGGCACATGCATGGAATATTGGTGAAAAATCCGGATAATTCTGACTCAGGGGAAGTAACACAAGTTAGACGTATTTACTACAAAGAACAACCCTGCTTATCTTCCCTGTGACTTACAAGTGAAGGCGTCAACGCGCTGGATGTTTATCACCCGGAAACCCCTTCTGGTACATGTAAATGTATTAACCTAGCCTAGAACCATATAACACTATGTGGTGGCACCATCTGTAGGCGGATTTTCTCGAAACGCAATCCCATTTAAGGTCTTATGGCGGTAAACCAATGAACAAAATTTCAATGGAAAGCGTCAACCCATTATAGATTTATCGCCCGGAAACCCCATCTTGTACATGTATTAAACTTTAACGCCAAGTGGTGGCGCCACCTGCAAGCGGATTTTCTCGAAACGCAATCCGATTCAAGGTCTTATGGCTGTACATCAGTGAGAATAAATTCAAGTCAAAGCATCAAACCACTGGAGATTTATCGCCCGGAAACCCCATCGTACATTTATTAACCTAGGCTAGGACCAATTAACACTATGTAGTGGCGCCACCTGTAGGCAGATTTTCTCAAAACGCAATCCCATTCAAGGTCTAATGGCTGTAAACCAGTGAACAAAATTTCACTGGAAAGCGTCAACCCATTATAGATTTATCGTCTGGAAACCTCATCTAGTACATGTACATGTATTAACCTAGCCAGTAGGCTCATTCAACGCCAAGTGGTGGTGCCACCTGGGAGCGGATTTTCTCAAAACGCAATCCCATTCAAGGTCTTATGGCTTACATCAGTGAGAAAAATTTCAAGTCAAAACATCAAACCACTGGAGACTTGTCGCCAGGAAACCCCATCTTGAAATTGTATTTACCTAGGCTAGGATAATTTAACACTATGTGGTGGCGCCACCTGTAGGCGGATTTTCTCGAAAAGCAATCCCATTCAACGTCTTATGGCTGTAAACCAGTGAACAAAATTTCACTGGAAAGCGTCAACCCATTATAGATTTATCATCTGGAAACTTCGTACGTACGTACGTACGGAAGAACGGACAGACCAAACTCTATATGCCCCCCCATATAAATATGGGCGGGGGCATAAAAATCAACTTTCAACTCGTGAGGTGAGAAAATTGGCATTTTCTCACCCCACTTGATGAAATATTTATGGTATTCATCAAGAAACAGTTGATATCCTCTCTATATGAAAGATCGACCACATACAGAAAACTATTGCTGCAATTGCATAAATTTGCATAAATAGGAGGGGTCACTATGCAGCCTTCACAAAGAAATTTGCAGAAATAAACAAGAGCCCATGCCCGTACATCTGTAATTACGTTGGTCCAAATCTCAAGAATTTTTAATGGCCTTGGATTAAGATGGCCAAAGTGTAAGATTTTGCGCTTATGAGAATGTAGCACTTACGACATAAAATATTCAATGATAAAACTAAAATAGGCTTAACTCCTGGTAACTCTTGTCCGAAAGCTCAGATGTGGAATCAACAATGGTCAGACAACACAAGAAAATATTAATTTTCCTTCAAATAGATTCCTTTCAGGTGAGAAAAGTTTTCATGAAAGAAGAAAAATGTGAAGTGATGAAGTAAACCTTCGTTCTCAACAGATATAAGTTCATGAGAAGGACCCCTCTTCAGTTAAATTAGTAAATGCATGATTTTTATTTCACAACAGTTTAAATGAATGTAGCTGTTTCATACATGTATCAAACAGGGGCAACAAATTCACAGGGCAAATGCAAAAAAAAACTGAATTCAGTTTTGGAGTGCTATGGCCTTGACCTTTGACATATTGACCTCAAAATAAATAGGGTTCCTCTTTGATGCATAATTAAGGTATATCCAAAGTTCGATACCAATCTATATCTTGGAACTAGGGATATCGCACAGACAAGAAATGTTAACGGATGGATAGATGGATGGAACTCGCCGAAGCATGAGCTTTTACTCCACCCAGTCACATTATCCTGACCCGAGTCAACCGGTCATTAATCTATCCTCTTAGGCACCAAGTTCCATTTTTTAAGTCTTTGGTATGACTCATACCAGGGACTCATCCCAGGACCTCCTGCTTGTGAAGCGGATGCTCTAACCACTAGGCCACTGCAGTGTGGTCGTAGGATCTAAATAATAAGCACAAACTTGAACTCTGATGACTCACCTCAGTATAAGCAAACATGCTGGAATTAAAATGTCCGTATAACTTCCTAATCGCTTCTCTCCTGGTTCTGGCAGTCATTGCCTACAATAGACATAGGTACATGTAAAGTTATAGCAGTCATCTCATTAGACAAAGAAATAAATTGGAACTGCAGAGCAGTAGCTACCAGGGACCAGGTTAGCATGGGACATAACGTCTCTCCCAATTGGGTTCTAACTATCACGATCTACATCTGGTGCGCATGCACTCTCTACTCCACACATGCGCAGTCGACACATTATACTCTAGGACAAATGCCCGGTTCAAGGGCTCTCGTATCAAGATATCTGCTTAAGTTTGAAGAGGATTGATTACATTTTAAATATTACTGATATTTAATTGTGATATGCCGGACAAGAAAGATGGCTCACGCTTGTCCTCGGAGACCTGACGGATAGGTACGAGCCTAGGCTCGACTTTGTCAGGAACAACTATAGGTGACAAACCACTAAATAACGACCTTACTTATTATGTAGTAAATTGTTTGCAGACATGTTGCGAAAACGATACTCCCTGATATTTGCCGCCATGATGGCCTACCATATGACGTTCGGCGATAGATGGCGTGCAGGACTATTCTTACATGTCATAATAGAAAATTATTTGCAACAATACACACAGACCACGTCACGTCTCAAACGCGTTCGAAAGATCTGTGTGACGTCGGCTCATAATGCATAATCTCCACAGAAACGTTCACGTTGTGTTCCATATTCTATGCGTTTGTCCATTATTCAATGGGACACCGTAATGTTGACCGTGGCACCAGCCTGTAGAGAGAACAGGACCGGGTGCATGGATTCGAGATTGCATGAATATATGAATATTGATCAGCAACGAGCAGAGATTTATCGACAATTGGCATCAAGGGAGATAATCCTGCTGGGAGATCGGAAAAAATCAGCATACCTTTCCCACGATAATCGCGAACCAGAGCGTACAGAAAAGATGGCCTGCCCCCTGACACCTCCGCATCGGATTTGAGGGGCAGCCAATCAAACTGGCCCAGATTTTCTTTCCTCTTAAAATTTGGAACGGTTATTAATTCGCTCACCAGGTCGAGCGAAAGCTTTGCAAGGCTTTTCCGGCCTATTGAGCTATCGGTTATTAACAGATGATCCCAGTAACTGTATCGCGCGGACGTCACAGGAAGCAAACTCCGGAGGCTCGAGCTATCAGCGTCATTTTCTTGCGGATCAAAACAGCAAACTGCGTCTCTCTGATCACAGTTATCACAGATCTTGTGTTGGCCTAATTGAATGTATATGATAAAATTACTCATTTCACTGGTTCTCCGTATCCGTCTCCATACGTACCGTTTAAATCTGACGTGCGCCTCATATCCGTGCATGCGCAGTTGATGCGTACTACTATGCATCATATAATATGTTCGACTTTTGAGTAGGTGTACAAAAAAAACCTACGTCAGTGCACCACTTTTTTATATCTTTAATCAGAAACAAAATAGGTTTCTGTTTGTCCTTATTGATGATCAGAGATCAGAATGTAGGACAGAGGACAATGAAACTCAGCTGTAAGCATGCCAACTGTGAGTCTCACAACAGGCATTCAACAGATGCTTGACTCACCCATCTACAAACCAATCAGAACATGCCCAATGACCCTATGTAAGGAGACGTATTCTTTCCGTACAATTCATCATCCCTCCTAATTTAGTGGTGGGGGTAGCCAATCAATTACCCTCTGATTTTTCGAAATACTCCTTTTCGCGGTTACAAATTTACAACAACAACACCATGTTAAACGCACTGCATTCTGGGATCGGAGAGGTGATACTTTCACTTCCTGTGCCGCTAGATTAACACAAGAAGCCCAGTGTACGGACTGATCTGCTGGTGATTTTACTAACCCTACTGGGTAAATTGTTATGAAACTCGAGAAATCAACGTAAAATAAACTAGGAAGCATGTAAATTTTTCAGTCTTGCATATTTTGAGAGATAAATGATCTCTTTATAGCGTAGAAAAAGGGCCGTTATCACCCCCGATTGTTGTAACCGCGAAAAGCCTTATTCGAATGGATTTGAAGTCACTGATGCTTTGTGTCCATACATTATTTTGAAGAGAATCATTGGGCTGATACATCAAGGCTAATTCAAAGTGTGAACAGAGAAGCTAGTGGACCTGTGCGCGAAGATATACTCACCAAATGCTTGTCTCCGCTTTGTATAGTTCTGGGTAGTTGTATTCACAGCTCTGCCTACATGGCCTATGCCCATATATGGAGACAACAGAGTCTTCCCGAGATTGAACTCTCTAGCCGTGCAAGGCATGAAAATGACATCATTTCCAAAATACCAACAAACAAAAATACAGAAAATCCAAACAACTTTAAAAAGTTTGAATAACTAGGCATTTGCAAACAGAAGGCATCATCTGTAGAAGTCTGTGAGTACAATAATACCAGATTATTAATACAGCAATACCAATGTAAAGAAATGCTTCATTGCCTATATGTAACCTAGCTCAGTTTAATGTCGCATGTCAGTGACGTCAATTCATACCTTTTGCGACTAAAGAGTTTGATCTCGTTCGACATCCCTATTGTTATCAATTCCAGACAGATGGCTTGTCCAGTATGGCCTTTCTTACCCCTACTAATGTGGTTCTTTTTTCAACATCTTTCCACATGGCTTCTGCAAGCTTGTTTATCACTAATTGTCCTTCTGGTCCCTCCTGGGACAAACGTACCACACAAAACCTGTCAAATATAACAATGGATATTATAATACTCAGTTTATCTTCTATAGACAGCTTGGCTAGGATTCAAGATAAATTGTCTGTCATAAATGGTGCGTGAACAACCTTAGAAAAAAACAAGGTCAGTCAACTCCCAATAGAGTTGTGATCAATAAGCAGAGTTGCATGGTATTAATTTACAAAAACTAGCTCAAAAGTGTCAAGATATATTGGCATAACAACATTTAAAATGCTTTAATGGAAATGGGTCACGGTTGGTCATTTTAAATACGCATCCGGTCCATTGTCAGCAACATATGCAGAATAAATTTGGAAAGTGACTATGAACAGAGGACGCAGATGATGAGAATTAGCTTCGACTGAATTTGTTCGAAGGTTAAAAAGCATCCGTTTCAAATTTTGAATACAAGTGAGTTCAAGGATTCATTCTAGCTAATTCTCCAGGTCAAATTTGCACCAAATTTGTACAGAAATTTGACAATAAACTTCGACCAAATTTGTTCAAAGGGTGAAAAAGTGGCTGTTTTGCATATTGAATACGAGTGAGTTCAAGGATTCATTCTTGCTAATTCTCCAGGTCAAAATTGTACAGAATCTGGAAATCAGTTGTTCAGTTGTACCCATATTGTGCCCAATCATGCCAATGTCAAATCATGCCAATTCAACCACCTGTATCTCATTGTTGGGCTATATAAGATAGAGTTGGCAAAGCCCTATCAGGGGTTGAAATGTTCACCAAATACTTACAGGACTTTTGTCTGGCATACAATTAAAATACATGTAAACTGACTGAATAACTATAGGACAGTGCCTATTTTCTGCCTCACATGTCCTGCAAATAGATAGCAATTTTGACTCCTGCCTATGGAATATACATTCTCCTTCTGCGTCTCCTCCAGACATAAGTTATTTCTAATTAGTTCCCTAACTTCTTAGCAAATTGGGTGAATTTTCTTAAATCCGGAGGTGATGCAAATGTTGCACACCAAACTTGAGGTCATTGATTCAAAGGTCAAGGTCACTGTGGCCTAATATCAGAAAATCATTGAAAATCGTAATTTGTGTGTTGATGAGAGGATAATGAATAGCAAAGAAAAATTGAGGTCAAAGGTCAAGGTAACTTTGGCCCCCAAAAAATCAGAAAATAAAGCTTATATGGATATATTTAATGGAAGACAATATGACAGGTACGGTGATTCCCCTAATAATTCGATCACCGGAAGTGCAGCAAAAATGGCGTATATCTGGCAATATTCTTCATGGCACCAGCTACAAAGCATCATATTTTGTCATCATATGACTTTTCTTCAATTTGAATGAAGAATGGAAATGTTACTTTTTCTCTGTGCTTGAATAACAGAGTTGAAAAGTGAACTTCCTGTGATTGAATTATTACATGTATTAGGGGAATTACTGTACCACAATTGAGGTCAAAGGTCAATGTTACTGTTGTCCTATAAACAGTGATGTAAGTGGACTTTTGTCCAAAAACCTGAAAATACTATCCTAGCACTTTAGGCCGGGGTCAAGGGGCCACCTAGGCCCCTGGAAGGTCTGGGGTCGTAGATGGCTGGAGATGCATTCGAGCCAATTTCTGGCAAATAAAAACAGAAAATATGATTGGCAAGCCACTACGTTTTTATGTGTTGTTTTTCAAGCAAAACCTGTTTCATAATGATAATACGCCCTCATTCTGAAATAAGCAAACTTATTTTGAAAATTAATTTCTGTAAATTTATTCAGAGACTCCTGTATGGAATGATAGAACATTTGGATCACACATTGTGACATATCTAATGTCTAACCTGAGGTATTGCCGATTTTGCGTGAGCTTGTAAAGATTTTTTTCCTGAGCTGCCGTAACGTACTCTATCATTACAAATGGTACATTCAGCCAAACCTGGCAAATTGAGTTTCCTTATGTAGTCTGAAAGGTGATCCCCGTGACAGTCTTTGTCCTCCAGCCATGACCAACGAAACTTATTTTTGATACTCTTATCCACCTCATTGACGTCTATGTCGGCACTGCGATGTAACACGCTCATGATTTTCACTTCGATTTTCACTCCGGCAAAAAAGGCGCAATTTTCACTTCAGACTGCCACGCAATATCCCATAATAGTTTCGGCTGCTAGCGATTTGAACGCCAGTACTACAGGGGAGACAACTCTGTTGTCTCCCGAGTTGTCTCCCGTATCACGTGGCAGACAAATATTTATAAAAATGGCGACTACGTCGGTTCTTCGCTAGAGACGATCGGGATCCAATTTTGAGAATCAAAAATGGTAACAATACATACTTTATCAAGATCAGGTAAAAAATGCGTTTTTGAACGCTCAAATATCGATTTATTCGACATCAAGTATCACTTTCCTGGTAAAACCGGACGAGAATCTAAATTTCTATAAAAACGGAATTTTTTCCAAGTTTCAACAAAAAACCGGATTTCCGGCAAAAACCGGAAGACTTACATCACTGTATAAAGTAACTTATGAAAAACATCGTCTTTGAGAGCATCTGATGTTTATGGCAAACAAGAAATCCATTGAGGTGGAATGATCAAAGGGAAAAGCCACTTGGGACGAACAACGTCAAATGGCAAGCTCAATGGTGACTAACAACAAACTGAAATTATAAACATGAAAGAATCGTAGATTTACATTTGATGATGTGGCCCATAGTGTCGTTTGTAGGCTATTGACGTTTTTGCATTCTAAATGTGAAATAAGGAGAGAGGGAGACCTAAGGTTTAATGTCGCATTCAGCAATATTTCAGCTAAATATATAGCCATGATCAAACAAAATTCTAAGTATTCTAACAGTAAAAGAGATCCAGCCCAACCTTCGCGGATGAATGAAAACATTTGCCAAGGTCCCTAATAAGACCACCACTTTTATTTATTCTCACTAAAATAACAAGAGCCCAAGGGGCTTCAATATACGCCCGTATATCTGAAATTACATTGGTTCAAATTTCAAGGTTGTTTAATAGCCTTGATTCCAATTGATCTAGCAATCCAGAGAAAGGTCTACAATTTTTTGCTTATGAGAATGTAACATATATCACATCTTATATTGAATGATAAACTAAAATGAGCTTAACTCTTGGTAACTAGTTGACCTTGAAGCAAGAGCTGAGAGCTCACATATCCCACACTGATATCGACAATAGTCAAACACAAGAAAATAATAGTTTTCCTGCAAATGGATTACTTTCAGACGAGAGAATTTTTCATGAAGGAAGAAGAAAGTGATGAAGTAAACCTTTGTTCTTGAGGTGTGAAGTTCATAAAGGATTCCTCTCCCCGTTAAATTACTAAATGTATGGTTTTTATTTCACAACAGTTTAACTAAATGAAGCGTTTCAAACATGGGAGACAACTTCACAGGGCAATACCATATAAATGCAGGGGAAAGAACTTCGAATATTCCAACAATATTCCAACACATTTAGTCAGCTAAGCTTGATTCAGTTTTGGGGGACTGCAACCTAGCATGCCTAGACCTTTGACAAATTGATGTCATATGTATGGCTCCACTTTGCCATGCGAGTAAGGTATATGCTCAAAGTTTGGTACCAATCCATACCTTAAAACTAGAGCCATCGCATGGACAACATGAATTGCAGGCAAGCACCTAAAAGGTGCGTGGACCCCTCAGCCTTTTTTTTTAAAGTAGGATCAGGGCTGCATCTAGAGCCAACTTAGTTTCGGAAAACATATGGGCGCCCAAAACTCAAATGAAACAAAAAACGAAAGTGTTGTTGTTGTTCAATTTGAAAGGATTTCTGAAGGAAATACTAGAAAAAGCCTCTGGGATCCTCAATATCGATCCGATTGCATAGCTGGGTATTGAATTTCATGTTAATAAAACCTCTGTTTTGTGAGTGATCACAGGCTATTTGCGCCAAAATTCACTTTCAAAAATTGGACCCTCAATAATGAATTACGAGAAGGAACTGGGAGTTTGGGATCGGAACCTGAAAAAAATCCCTGGACACCATATAAAAGAGACATAGGTTTCATGCGAGTGGTGTGCTGGGATTATAGCATGCAAGAAAGTGTAGCTTTATCAGTGGCAATTTATGCATTGCACAAGTGTGATTACAAGTAAACACACTGATTGACACAGGCCCACCCTTATCATTTTTGGGGGGGGGGGGGCATAAACTTCAGGTATACAAACTGGTTCAAAATTGCCCAGAGTCAGGCTAAAAATGGGCTCTCCTAATCACTCGTTTTAAATAATTTCCAAGGTACAGTAACATGTTTTGTGACAAAAATTGATAAAAATGTTGTACCAGTTAAATGTGTGGACACAAATATGGTTCATGCAAAAGTTTTAGGATAAAACATATGATGTAGAATAGAATGATTTAATAGCAAAATTAAAGAAAAATGTTGTCCTTCATTCAATGAGAATCTTTCTTGTATCAGGGAACCTTCAAAATTCACAATGAAACATGCAACCAAGGGTTCCCGATGGGCACAGATAATAGTGCAAAAGCTAAGCCATCAATAAATAATAAAAAAATAAAAAAAATAAAAAATCATGAATTTGAATTGGTATGTATCACTTCATTTCCGCCTATTAACTCCACTCACAAAAAATTAGAAATTTTTAATGATTTCCTGATTTTTCGATCACACTGACCTTTGACCTCTGACTTTGACCTACATTTAATATGCAACACATCGTCCCTCCCCTAGTGCAAAAGCTAAGCCATCAATAAATAATAAAAAAATAAAAAAAATAAAAAATCATGAAATAATTATAACCATCTGAAAATCTAATCATTTCATCAGTCAACATTCAGGAAGCTCTCACCAAAGTTTCGTCAGGCCCGACTTGATAGATCTACAGATATTCAGCGGACAAGAACATGTTGATGGGCATAGATAGCAGTGCAAAAGCTGAGCCATCAATAAATAATAAAAAAAAACACAGGAAGGAAGCAATCAGAGATTGCTCAATTGTATGCCCCCCCCCCCTTCCACTTTAATCCGACACTGCCCCGCCATTGTCCTGTTCTTTATTGGTTGGTGGAGGCCTAATTTGGATAATTATAAAAATTCTGTTTCAGTCACTTTTTTACCATGTCTCACAAAATACATATTCCAAGTATCAAGCAACAAGTGATAATACGATGCTTCGATGCAAGATGGTCGCCAGGGCTTTCGCCAAATCCGAAAATGTTACCTGGTTATGGGACCTACATTCCTTGGGTGTATATTGTGGTGAAATTATGAAGCGATCAGTGAATTTTGAATTTCGCACCCAATTCACTGTTTTGGGGGCAATTTCATACTTCAGGACCTATGTTGTCTGCTTTGGAATGTAGAATAACATATACATGTAATATAGCCATTTTCCTGGTTCAAATCAGTTATGGACTGAGATCCAGCTTGGACAAATAAATATATCCCATTCACTTAGGTTTAAACAAAGGGCCATAACTCTTGAAAATATAACCGAAAACAGAGAAACTTCACGCTACCACATATCATGCAATTTCATACTTGTTCATACAATATTAACCGAGATCCAGCCCTACAAATCCCAATTCGCAAAGATTTGAAGAAAAAAGGGCCATAACTCTTGAAAATATAGGCGAAACGTGGAGAAACTTCACGCTGCACAACTACAGGGCACTGACCACATATCTTGCAAATTTCATATTTGTTCATACAATATTAACCGAGATCCAGCCCGGACAAGTTCCAATTCACAAAGATTTGAAGAAAAAAGGGCCATAACTCTTGAAAATATAGGCGAAACGCGGAGAAAATTAACGCTGCACAACTACAGGGCACTGACCACACATCCTGCAAATTTCATAATTGTCCATACAATATTAACCGAGATCCAGCCTGGACAACTCCCAATTCACGGAGAATTCAGGAACAAAGGGCCACAACTCTTGAAAATACAAGCGAAACGTGGAGAAACTTTACGCTGCACAACAACTGTGGGTCATTGACCACATATCATGCCAATTTCATACTTGTCCATACAATATTAACCAAGATCCAGCCCGGACAAGTCCCATTCACAGAGATTTCAGAAAAAGGGCCGTAACTCTTGAAAATGATACCGGAACTCGGAAAAAACTCTACGCTGCACAACTACGAGCCACTGGCCACATTCCATGCAAGTTTCAATCCTGTCCATCAAATATTAACCGAGATATTGCCCGGACAAGAAATTCGGACGGACGGACGGACGGACGGACGGACGGACGGACGGACAGACGGACAGACGGACGGACAGACGGACAGACGCCTGGACGGACGGACGGACAAAGCGATCGCTATATGACCCCCCTCTAGTTAGAGGGGGGGCATAATAATTAAAAATCATGAAATCATCATAGCCACCTGAAAATCTAATCATTTAATCAGTCAACATTCAGGAAGCTCTCACCAAAGTTTGGTCGGGCCCGACTTCATAGATCTGCAGATATTCAGCGGACAAGAACATGTTGACGGACGGACGGACGGACGTACGTACGTACATGGCAACGACAAGACCCCACAACCCTATGGGCTGAGGGGTAACAAATGTTAATGGATGAATGGACAGAACGCAACATCGCATTATACGACCTCGTCTTCAACAGGCATAAGAAAATGTGACTTTTAATGATAATGATTTCTTGATTTTGGGGTCACAGTGACCTTGATCTTTGACCTTGACCTCAATATTGGTACACAACACATCGTCTTCTCTCAATCTATCAATGCACACAAAAAAATCATGAGTTTTAATAATTTCCTGATTTTGGGGTCACAGTGACCTTGACCTTGGCCTAAATTTTGGTACATGACAAACCGTCTCCCCTCAATTTCTCAATGGACACAAAAAAATCATGATTTTTAACAATTTCACGATTTTGGGGTCACAGTGACCTTGACCTTTGACCTTGACCTACATTTTGGTATGTGACACATTGTGCCCCTCTAATGTATCTACTGACACAAAAAACGTTATTTCTAAAAAATTCCTAATTTTGGGGTCAGTGACCTTTGACCTTGACCTAATTTTTGGTATGTATCACTTCATTTCCGCCTATTAACTCCACTCACAAAAAATTAGAAATTTTTAATGATTTCCTGATTTTTCGATCACACTGACCTTTGACCTCTGACTTTGACCTACATTTAATATGCAACACATCGCCCCTCCCCTAGGGCATCCACTCACCAAAAATTAGAGCTGTAGATGGAAAACTGTCAACGATCAATGATTTCCTGATTTTTGGCAACAGTGACCTTTGACCTCTGACCTCGACCTCAATTTTGGTACGCGACACATCGTCTCCACCTCGCGTATCCACTCACAAAAAATTGCAACTGTGGATAGAAAACGTTCACAGATATAGACCGGACACGAACACTTCAGTGATTTCCTGTTTTTTAGGCCCGTGACCTTTGACCTGTGACCTCGACCTTCATTTTTGTACGCGACACATCGTCTCCCCGTAGGGTATCCACTCACCAAAAATTGGAACTGTAAATAGAAAACTGTTCCAGATATAGACCGGACACAGGGGACGGACAGACGGACGGACGGACGGACAGACGGATGGACGGACAGATGGACGGAAACCGCCATCACATAATACGTCCGCCTTTTGGGCGGGCGTATAAAAAGTAACAGGAGTCCCGAGGGGCTTCAATATTATACTCCTGTACATCTGGAATTACACTGGTCCGAATTTCAAGGTTGTTTAATGGCCTTGATCCCAATTGGTATCTGGTGGATTCCATGTAAACCATACCCTTTTCCGTCAAATTGTCCGTCTCACCGAAAAATGATGTTTGTAACATTAAAAATGTTAACAAGAGCCCAAGGGGCTTCAATATACGCCCGTATATCTGGAATTACATTGGTCCAAATTTCAAGGTTGTTTACTAGCCTTGATTCCAATTGGTAGCTAATGAGCTTAACTCTTGGTAACAAGTTGACCTTGAATCAAGAGTCAAGAGCTCACATATCCAATACTGAAACCGACAATAGTCAAACACAAGAAAATAGTAGGCGAGAGAATTTTTCATGAACAGGGCTGCACAAATTACGCGAACAATAGGTTTGGTTACGCAATTTTCATTATGCGTAACCCATTTTCAGTTCACTTGAATTACGGATATTAACCTGTATACAATAGTGATGGGTTATGCAAATCAGAGAAGGGTTACCCAAAAAATATTAGCGTAACCCATATTTGGGTTAAGCAGAATTTTCAATTTGTGCAGTCCTGATGAAGGAAGAAGAAAGTAAATATTTGTTCTTGAGTTAATAAACAGGTATTATGAAGTTCATAAAGAACCCCTCTCCCTGTTAAATTAGTAAATGTATGGTTTTAATTTCACAACAGTTTAACAAAATGTACCTGTTTCAAACATGGGAGACAACTCCACAGGGCAAATGCCATGTACATGTATGGGAGAGAACTCTGAATATTCCAACCTACATAACACATAGAGTCAGCTAAAATTGATTCAGTTTTTGAGGACCTTGACCTTTGACAAATTGATCTCAAAATGTATGGCTCCTCTTTGCCATGCGAGTAAGGTATACTCAAAGTTTGGTACCAATACATACCTTGAAACTAGAGATATCGCATGGACAACAAATGTTAATGGATGAATGGACAGAACGCAACATCGCATTACACGACTTCATCTTCGACAGGCATATGAAAATGTGACTTTTAATGATTTCTTGATTTTGGGGTCACAGTGACCGTGACCTAAATTTTTCGTACATGACATATCGTCTTCCCTCAATGTATCAATGGACACAAAAAAATCATGATTTTTATGAATTTCATGATTTTGGGGGTCACAGTGACCTACACTATTGACCTTGACCTAAATTTTGGTACTTGACAAACCGTCTCCCCGTAATTTCTCAATGGACACAAATAATCATGATTATTAACAATTTCACGATTTTGGGGTCAGTGACCTGGACTTACATTTTGGTATGTGACACATCGTGTCCCCCTAATGTATCTACTGACACAAAAAATGTTATTTTTAATAATTTCCTGATTTTGGGGTCACAGTGACCATTGACCTTGACCTAATTTTCGGTATGCGACACTTCATTTCCCCTGTTGAATCCACTCACAAACAATTAGTAATTTTTAATGATTTCCTGATTTTTAGGTCACACTGACCTCTGACCTTGATTCTGGGGTCACAGTGACTTTATCTATTGACCTGGACCTAAATTTTGGTACATGACAAAACCGCTCCATGTAATTTCTCAATGGACTAAAAAAATCATGATTTTTAACAATTTAGGATTTTGGGGTCACAGTGACCTTGACTTTGACCTTGACCTACATTTTGGTAGATGACACATCGTGTCCCACTAATGTATCTACTGACACAAAAAAAATGTTATTTTTAATAATTTCCTGATTTTGGGGTCACAGTGACCTTTGACCTTCGACCTTGACCTATTTTTGGTATGCGACACTTCATTACCCCCTATTGAATCCACTCACAAAAAATTAATTTTTTTTAATGATTTTCTGATTTTTCGGTCACACTGACCTTTGACCTCTGACCTCGACCTACATTTGGTATGCAACACATCATTCTCCCCTAGGGCATCCACTCACCAAAAATTAGAACTGTAGATAGAAAACTGTCAATGATTTCCTGATTTTAGGCAACAGTGACCTTTGACCTCTGACCTCGACCTCAATTTTGGTACGCGACACATCGTCTCCACCTAGTGTATCCACTCACAAAAAATTGCAACTGTGGATAGAAAAAGTTCACAGATATAGACCGGACACGAAACCTTCAGTGCTTTCCTGTTTTTGAGGCCAGTGACCTTTGACCTCTGACCACGACCTTTGTTTTGGTACGCGACACAGTCTCCCCGTAGGGTATCCACTCACCAAAAATTAGAACTGTAGATAGAAAACTGTCCCAGATATAGACCGGACACGAGGGACGGACGGACAGACGGACGGAAACCGCCATCACATAATACGTCCGCCTTTTGGCGGGCGTATAAAAAAACTGACTGTGTCTTGTACTGTGTTTGCTAAACCCACAAATGTTGTGTAATGTATGCATATATCTGAATATAAACAGTTTTACACTGCACATTTCTTATATGCAGTATAATAGAGAGACAGAAATGTAAATGTTACTAATGTCATTTGTTCTAATGTCATATTTCTGTCCAACTTTTTGTACAATATATTCACCACAAAACAAATGTCAATTAAATTATTCAATTAAAGATTTACAGTGGTACATCTTGACCTTTATTGAGATATATGTACCATTGCCAGTGTATTAAATACCAATACATCAATACTATATGAGTGTTTGAAAATGTTACTAATGTCATTTCCATCCTAACTCCCTTGACGGAAATGACATTAGAATTTTTTTGAAAAGGCTCAATATTACAGCATGGGTGATGACTTACACTGAAAATGGTACAGACACATCAATATACTTGGCCTAATTCCACTGAGCACATGCAAGTGCTTCTGTTATAAGAAATTTCTTGTACATATAAAAAATAGATTTTGACGGAAAAATGACAAATTGTTAGTCACACAAATGTTACTAATGTCATTTGTGTTTTGTTCCACTAAACTAATGAGAGATCCTGAAGGATCTTGGCGCCCACCATTGTCCGATAATTGTAAGCTAATGACAAGAGGATCTTTTTGTCCATTGTTACTAGAACAACTGATTGATTTGTAATTTTGTTTACAGAATTTCAAATCTGAGCGAAAAAGATCGAAAAAGGGACACTGAAAAACACCAAGATATAATCTAAGTTTCAGGAGTTTCAAGATATCTAGAAACTGTACTTATGTCGGTTGTTATAATACAAGAGAAATGAGCAAAGTTAGTCTGAAAGTGAATGTACATGTACAGAGGATCCTTCGACTTCGCTTTGTAGTATTTTTTTTTATTTATTTTTTTGCACGTGTCATCATTGGTGTATGATAAAATGTGTACCAAATTTGAGAAAGATCCATGCAGTAGTTCTTGAGAAATCGCGATAACAAGGTTTCATGGGGAAATCCAAGATGGCTGCCTTGTGGCCATATTGAATTATCGATTCGGACCGAAAAAGGTATCTTGCACAACTAGACCCCAAGGGGAACCTGTGTACCAAATTTGAGAAAGATCCATGCAGTACTTCCTGAGAAATGACGATAACAATGTTTCATGGAGAAATCCAAGATGGTTGCCTGGTGGCCATATTAGATTTTCGAATCGGACCAGAAAAGGTATCTTGCACAGCTAGACCCCAAGAGGAACCCGTGTACCAAACTTGAGGAAGATCCATGCAGTAGTTCCCGAGAAATCGCGATAACAAGGTTACATGGGGAAATCCAAGATAGCTACCTGGTGGCCATATTGGATTTTCGAATCGGACCAGAAAAGGTATCTTGCACAACTAGATCCCAAGGGGAACCTGTGTATCAAATTTGGGAAAGATCCATGCAGTAGTTCCTGAGAAATCGCGATAACAAGGTTTCATGGGGAAATCCAAGATGGCTGCCTGGTGGCCATATTGGATTTTCGAATCGGACCACAAAAGGTATCTTGCACAACTAGACCCCAAGGGGAACCTGTGTACCAAATTTGAGAAAGATCCAAGCCGTAGTTCCTGAGAAATCGCGATAACAAGGTTTCATGGGAAATCCAAGATGGCTGCCTGGTGGCCATTTTGGATTTTCGAATCGGACCAAAAAAGGTATCTTGCACAACTAGACCCCAAGGGGAACCTGTGTACCAAATTTGAGAAAGATCCATGCAGTAGTTCCTGAGAAATCGCGATAACAAGGTTTCATGGGGAAATCCAAGATGGCTGCCTGGTGGCCATATTGGATTTTCGAATCGGACCAAAAAAGGTATCTTGCACAACTAGACCCCAAGGGGAACCTGTGTACCAAATTTGAGAAAGATCCATAAAGCAGTTCCTGAGAAATCGTGATAACAAGGTTTCATGGGAAAATCCAAGATGGCTGCCTGGTGGCCATACTAGATTTTCGAATCGGACCAAAAAAGGTATCTTGCACAACTAGACCCCAAGGGGAGCCTGTGTACCAAATTTGAGAAAGATCCACGCAGTAGTTCCTGAGAAATCGCGATAACAAGGTTTCATGGGAAAATCCAAGATGGCTGCCTGGTGGCCATATTGGATTTTCGAATCGGACCAAAAAAGGTATCTTGCACAACTAGACCCCAAGGGGAACCTGTGTACCAAATTTGAGAAAGATCCATAAAGTAGTTCCTGAGAAATCGCGATAACAAGAATTGTTTACGGACGAACTGACGACGGACGACGGACCACGGACGAAAAGCGATTTGAACAGCCCACCATCTGGTGATGGTGGGCTAAAAACTGTACAAAGAATTCATAGGGCACCTGTTTATTTTCATCTTATGCAATTCATTGACACATTTTAGATAATAAGGTACAGGGAACATTGCTTGTTTATGATGTTTTCCAAGTTATTGGTGATACCAATGTCATATTCCGTCAAGGATTGACAGAAAGGGGAGTTTAATAGTCGTATGGTTTTACGTGGAATCCGCCATCTAGCAATCCAGAGAAAGGTCTACGATTTTGTGCTTCTAAGAATGTAACATATATCACATCTTATATTGAATGATAAACTAAAATGGGCTTAACTCTTGGTAACTAGGTGACCATGAGAGTCGAGAGCTCTCATACCCCACACTGAAATCGACAATAGTCAAACACAAAAAAATAGTAATAGTAATCGGACGAAAAGCGATTTGAACAGCCCACTGTCTGGTGATGGTGGGCTAAAAATTGTGAAGGAAGTCGTGAAGTAAACCTTTGTTCTTGAGTTAATAAAGAGATATAAAGTTCATAAAGGACCCCTCTCCCCATTAAATTAGTAAATGTATGGGTTTTATTTCACAACAGTTTTAACTAAATGTAACTCTTTCTTACATGTACCAAACATGGGAGACCAACACCACAGGCCAAATGCCATATACGTAGAGGAGACAACTCTGAATATTCCAACCTAACACATAAAATCCGCTAACCTTGAATCAGTTTTGGGGGACTGTGAACTTGTCCTTTGACAAATTGATCTTAAAATAAATTTGGCTCCTCTTTGCCATGCGAGTACATGTAAGGTATACCCAAAGTTTGATACCAATCAATACCTTGAAACTAGAGATATCGCATGGACAACAAATATTAATGGATGAATGGACAGAACGCAACATCGCATTACATGACCTCGTCTTCGAAAGGTATATGAAAATGTGACTTTTAATGATTTCTTGATTTTGGGGTCACAGTGACCTTGACCTTTGACCCACATTTTGGTATGTAACACATCATGTCCCTATAATGTATATGTATCTACTGGCACACAAAAAAGTTATTTTTAATGATTTCCTGATTTTGTGGTCACAGTGACATTGACCTTTGACCTTGACCTAAATTTTGGTACAAGACACATCGTCTTCCCTCAATGTATCAATGGACACAAAAAAATCATGATTTTTAACAATTTCATGATTTTGAGGGTCACATGCAGTGACCTTGACCATCAGCCTTGACCTACATTTTGGTATGTGGCACATCATGTACCCCTAATGTATCTACTGACACAAGAAAAGTTATTTTTAATACTTTCCTGATTTTGGGGTCACAGTGACCTTTGACCTTTGACCTGCTGAATCCACTTACAAAAATTAGAAATTTTAAGATTTCCTGCTTTTTCGGTCACTGACCTTTGACCTCTGACCTCGACCTACATTTGGTATGCAACACATCGTTTCCCCCCAGCCTAGGGCATCCACTCACCAAAAATTAGAAATATAGATAGAAAACTGTCAATGATCAATGATTTTCTGATTTTTAGGCAACAGTGACCTTTGACCTCTGACCTCGACCTCAATTTCGGTACGCTGCACATCGTCTCAACCAATGTATATCCACTCACAAACATGAGGCACCAGAGGTGGTGCAATCCCCCAGCCCCTTAACAGTCCAGCCCAAGCAACATCTCATGACATACCAAATTTGAAAAGAATCTGATGAATGGTTCTCAAGTTATTGCACGGAAATGCATATACATGTAGGGTTGAACCTCCAGGTGGGGCCACCTATTTGCGAAAGTGGTCGAAATGCAATCCCAGGCATATACCATGCCAAATTTGAGAAGAATCCGCTGAACAGTGCTCAAGTTATTGCCTGAAAATGAATTTTAGACGAGCGAACAGATGGATGCACGGACGCACAGAGGGACGACAGATGGACAATCGGAATCCAGTGTATCCCCCTACTATGCGCGAGGGTATACATTGGTAAATTGATAAAGTTGTGATCTTTATATTGTCGTGGCCTGAAATTAAATGTTGGATGGGGCTTTTGTCCATTCAGGCCATAATTTGCTGTTCACTGGGGCTTTGGTGCAAATCCCAAGGGAATGCTGTATTGTTCTCATATTGTGCATCATTTTCATAGAATAGCTATCATTTGTCGGGGGCATGGACACATTAATATATCTTTAAGTTTCATACATTTATTCAGAAACACTGGCTTTATTCAGTGTATAATTCAAAAATAAAGCCTCTGTATACTATAAACGTAGATCTATAAGGTTCACTGCTGATAGTGGCCCAGATGGATACCAAACTACTATTTATACAATGTAAGTGTTCCCAAGACATGGAAATATCACAAATTACAACTGTAGCAAAATTAAAGCCAACTGAGTAATTGGTAAATGGTAATTCACAAGCAGAAACAGTTGTGGAGATTTAAATTGTAGATTTAAACCTGCATTACATGTACATTTTCCAGTACATTATACAACTCAATTCTCTACATGGTTATTTCCCCTGTCCACCTGCAGAACAATTGTTTTGGTGCATGTAATATGTAGATTTATGAGATCAGGTAGAGAATGCTTGCAACATTCCATGAATATTTTGGAAGTAGAATGGAAAGAAAACATTTCTGAATACAGGGAAATTATTATGTAATTATTATTATTGACCACCACTAGATTTTAGAAACTTACCACAAGCAGGCCCATAATACATAATGTTGGAATTAAAAAATGATACAGATGGACAGAAAAATGGACAGACAAGACGAGGACCTGATCAACGAAACATACAAAAGGCATCATACATCTTCAGACTACATTCTATGTTGGACAGAAGTTTCGTCGACCTGCCTTCAAGATATGGGAGTCCGGGGAAAAAGAAGACGAGACAGACGGACGGCCAGATGGGGTGACAACAATAGCCCTTAGCCAAATCGGGCCGAAGGGTTAAGGTTACAACTGTGGATAGAAAACGTTCACAGATATAGACAGATATAGTGATTTCCTGTTTTTCAGACCAGTGACCTTTCACCTCTGACCTCGACCATCATTTTGGTACGCGACACATCGTCTCCCCATAGGATATCCACACACCAAAAATTGGAACTGTAGATAGAAAACTGTCCCAGATATAGGCCAGAAACGGGGGACGGACAGACGGAAACCGCCATCACATAATACATCCGCCTTTTTGGCGGGCGTATAAAAACTGTTATGCCATTTGTGGATGGGATGCTCGTAACAGTACGGTATGAATCCTTACCAAACGTGTAACTCCATGATGCGGAACCACGAGAATGTCGTGTCAGGCATGTCAAATGCTGAAATAGACGAAAAACTATTTGTTATACATAATTCTTTTCTTCCAATTATTCAGACGGCAAAACGTAACATCTGTGGAGAGAAATTCTGCAAATTTTACTATTGTGTCATGTGTGTCAGTTATTGAGGGTCTATATTCCAGCTAACCTCTGCCGCAATTGACCTTTGACCCTATGCCCTGCGTGACGTTAGGATGAAGAGGCGAATGAACTCGAGGGTTAAGAATAGCATTGTTTTCACGAATATAGCAGATCAAACGAAAGTGACGTCATCAATAACGGAAATAGCCGATATCTCACAAATGGCAGGGGCTAGAATTATGAGACTTTGACTAATGGATGAAGCATGAATTTGAATATACCGGTAACATCATCATGCCTTTATCAGGAGTAAAGTTGTTTCTGGGTTGTTTCTTATCGACGAGAAGCTACCGATGAAATAAGCAGTAGGCGGGATTATACTGAACAACATCATGAACATTGACTTGATTAGAGACCGATTCTTCAGGGGAAATTATGGCATAAACTTGTTCCCTGTACCCTTAAGAGCCTCCGTGACATGTTTTTCATATTTCGGACTAAAGGGAAAGCTTTTAATGAGTGAAATCAGTATGTTAAAATGCGGAGAACAGACTAGCGCGAACGAGTCAACCAAGAATATACCTTGCTGCACAGAGTATACGAGAGCCAACTGATTCCCAACCATCTTACCGTGATACATTCATACTTTAATAGGGAATGAGAAATAACTGTACTTTTGACGCTGAAGCATTTACTGTTTCAGAGAACCCATATAACCTCACGATTACAGTTTTGATTGTTCGGAACAATAACTTGTGAGACTATATATGATTAATACTGGAAGCAATAACATTGGCTGCGTCTTCAGAAAATGCTATACATTTGTATATCGATAGAGGCCCTCCAGCTTAGGGCAGCATGATTTACTATACCATGTTTGTCTGGCACAGGAGTTAGATTAAAGTGCCAAACAAATTAAGCTCTCTGACGATCCATTGTGATCACCAGTGTTTGTAGAGCCTAATTTTCAAAATTCAATTTTTTTTGTAGTTCTGGTTAGGTTTTTGTTAGGGTTAGGGTTTTGCTAGGGTATGTTTGTTTGGGTCATCATCACCGTGTGACCGATAAGGTTTGGTGCATCGTTAAACTCCAACCAACCAACCAATATATCGATAGAGAACAATTTCTGTGCCATCTTCTTGATTGGTTCTTCTGTTGATGAACAATAGCTTTGAGCTCGGGGATAGAACAGTTGAGAGCCCAGAGCTCGGGGAATGGACACCTTACAACGAGAACATGGATTTGACTATACCGGTGACATCATCATGGTTTTATCAAGAGGAAGGTTATTTCTGAGTTATTTTTTATCGATGAGAAGCTACCGATGAAATAAGCGTTATAGAGAGGGATTATACTAAACAACATTTTGCTTGATTCTTCGGGGCAAATTATGGCATAAGCTTGTTCCCTGCACACGTAGGAGCCTCCGCAACATGTTTTCGTATTATCAGACTGAAGCTTTTACGAGTGAAATCAGTATGTTAAAATGCCGAGAACGGACTATAGAGCATAAGATCCACCAAGTACATACTGTCTTACCGTGATACATGCACATTCTTTTACAGACATGACAGAGGACACACAAGTATTATAAGTGAATTTATTCAAGCAATATACAGAACAATGAAAGCTCATGTGAAACACGGGAGAAGAGCATTTCCCTGAATACATGTGTAACACATAAATTGGTACTCATAGGGTTTAGATCTCCCTAAAATGAGCACACCCACTACAAGGTGTGGCAATTTTTTTAAGGATGGGACAGAGGGTGGGGCATTTACCCATGGAGGATGAGCAATCGGGAATCATCCGTGGTAGTAGTGCCTCTGAGAAGGGATTTCTTTACCAATGGGAAAAACCCAGTGTGAGGCAACACCAACTTAATTTTGTGTTTCACGCACCCGCTGACATTAAAAAATTGAATACTGCTATCAGAATGAAAATGAAATTTCAAATTGCCCTTTTTTTTCTCTACGAAAGCTGGACATTAAGATTTCAACCTTTTTTTCAATTCCTGATTGTATGAAATCGGCTGTTGTATTCTATCTGAAACAATGCTGGCAAATAAAAATGACAACTGGAAGTCAGCGAACTGTTCTTGTTGTAAAATGCTGCTAATAGTGAGTAAGTAAATAGCAGGGTTCATACACTTACACTAAAACAAAATTCCAGGAGTTTTCCAGGAGTTTTCCAGGTCAATAATTTCAAATTTCCAGGTATAATTTTATTGCAATTCCAGGAGTTTCCAGGACTTTTTCACGGGTTATTCAAGCATGGTTTTGAAACTACTGTGTTGGAGTTTTAGGTGCCTGTCCTTCGTTAAAGAAATCTCGAATGGTGAATCCAGTTGCTGATTTTCTCTGTTCAAGTAACTGTTTGTGTTTAACACCCTTGGCGTGACTACGAATGGCAGGCTCCCCCATATTGGAAATATCAAACGTTTTTTGACAAACTTTACACCTCGCGTTGGACTTATCTGCACCCCGTTCCAACCAGGCGGTGTAATTTGGTTGACTGAGCCAGCGCTCGTTGAAGACACATTTTCCAGGGGGCATAGTCAAGGTTCAAAAGTTCACCGAAGCGTGTCAACATTGACGGTAAACAAATTCTGAGCGGGAATTCTAGCAAAAGTGATTGAAGACCACTTTACGGCGAGTACAACTCTTAACCATTGATGTCGCAAACGAACTCAGTGAGTAGTCTCCCTTTATTCAGTTTCCCTTTACGGCAAGTCGCGCACCTGTCACGACAATGAATGTTCGACGACCGGTCACCCAACATGAACAATGATAGTTTCGATTGATTTGATTACAGTTTACGGAGTTTCAACGTATATCATAACATTTGACCAGGCAAAAACGTTCGATTCGTGTGATTTGATTAAAATTAAGGAGTTTCCAGGACTATCACTTTATTTTTTAGGACATTCCAGGACTTTCCAACACTAGAATTAAATTTTAGGAGTTTTAAGGAGTTTCCAGGAGCCGTGCGAACCCTGAAATAGAATTTGTCGCCTTCGGCAATATTTAAGCTACATGTATATAGCGCCGAACCAATTAAGCACCACCCAGCCAAGTTGCGTTCCTGTTACTTCAAAGAAGAAATCTTCGAAGCAGCATGGAACCAGCTAGTGAGTGAATAGAATTTAACGTAGCTTTCAACAATATTACAGCTATATCACGACGAACCAACTAAGCACCACCCAGCCAAGTTATGTTCTTGCTACTTCAAAGAAGAAATCTTTGAAGCAGCATGGAACCAGACACCCTCCATCCACCCTATAAAACATTGAGGACAGCGCACAAGACACAGACAGGACGCTTACATGGTGCAATAAAGACAAGTGATATTACAGTGCTAAACATCACATTATAAAATTTCTGTTGCTTTTCAGCAAAATGCATTGAAGCAATGCTCTTAATAGTACTTAGGCAACAACGACATTCAACATAAATCGGGAACCTTCACTGGCTGTGTGATCTATCACTATGTCATGATACCCATATTCTGACAGTGACGTGATATGTCAGAGCTTGGAAATGGCGGATGTTTCATCAGTTCTGCCGATATGGCATGGTTTAAGTTACTGTTGAAGCATGAGGCGGTTGCAACACATGTGAACAACCACAACGATGATGATGAGAATGTTAGATTTGAAGTGTTTGTTGGCAAATAAAAGTATGTGACTTAACATACAGTTCTTGACGTCCGCCATATTCAAGCACACCAGGTCCATCATCAGTTGCATATATGTGGTATTAATTTAGAAAGCCAAGCTATATTTCATGTTATATAACCTTGAACAAATAGGTTTAGTCAACTGGGATAGGCTTCTAGTCGAGTGAGTGAGTGAGTGAATACGATTTAACGTGACTTTCAACTATATTTTAGTCATATCACGACATTGGGTCCTATTCCTTTTCACACCCCGGAACCACATGGGTTAAAAATTACTGCTAATGCTACATTTAACCTTGATAAAACAGGTGAAGGTCAGTCATTTTCATAAGGCAGGGCTCCCACTGACCCAAAGCCAAAATATAGGACAAAATATAGAGACATAACGGCCAAAATATAGGGCAAATATAATGACCAAAATATAGGGCAAAATCCAGAGACCAACAGGGATAATTACTTGTTAATTACAATCTCATAGGGTCAGTTTTTTTTATCCAAAAACAACCTGTATTTATCACTGCGGCAAGGTAGTAAAGAAGAAACACAGTACAATTTAGTTTGGACACTTCCAACTTGGTCACGTTAAAAAATAGCCCATGGGCTTCAATACCCCTCGGCTATCAGTTATTGTCTACATCCAGCAATCATGCATTGTATAACATCATCAGTGTATTTTTAGAACTAGATAACAAAAATGTGATCTAGTAGGGTTGACTGTAGTTCAGCTTTTGCCAAGGCCGGAGGTTCTGGTAGAGCATGACCGAATAGCTCTAAATATACTCTTTTAAAAAGCTTGTAATCCAATCAAGTAATTTTATCTTGGAAATATAGATCACGGTCAGTCATCTTCATAAATTTTGAAGTCAATTCTAACCGCATAGGGAACATGAATTTGGAGATCTTAAACTTAACATATAGAATTTGACCTTTTAAAAATAGGTCAAGGTCAGCGATATTCTTCATTAGTCTTCAGGTCCAGCCATAAGTGATATAAATTTGTACAATGTAGATATAATCTTTCAAAGAATATTGTACTAAATAGAATCTGACTTGGATAAAATAGGTCAAGGATAAAATCGGTCAAGGTCAGCCATCTTCAGCATACCTTTGGAGCATCACCAGATGTACACATGGTATTAATTTGAAAAGCCTAGCTATATTCTTCATGTTAGACCATAATAAACAGTATATGACCTATAAAAAATAGGTCAAGGTCAGTCAACTGGGATAGGCTTCTAGTCAGTCACGAGTTGCATGAGTAATATGAATTTGGAGACCCCAGCTTCAATCCTTCCAAAAATATAGCAAATACTAAAATTTGACCTTGATAAAATAGGTCAAGGTCAGTCATCTTCAGTACACCTCTGGTCCTTCACCAGGTGTATACATAGTATCAATTTGGAAACCCTGGATATATTTCTTCATGTTAGACCATAATAAACCGTATATGACCTCGAAAAAATAGCTCAAGGTCAGTCAACTGGGATAGGCTTCTAGCCAATCACCAGTTACATAAGTAATATGAATTTGGAGACCCTAGCTTCAATCCTTAAAAAAATATAGCAAATACTATAATTTGACCTTGATAAAATAGGTCAAAGTCAGTCATCTTCAGTACACCTCTGGACCTTCGCCAGATGTATACATAGTATTAATTTGGAAAGCCTAGCTTTATTTCTTCATCTTATATCACAATAAACAGTATATGACCTATAAAAAATAGGTCAAGGTCAGTCAACTGGGATAGACTTCTAGTCAATCACGAGTTGCATATATAATATGAATTTGGAGACCCCAGCTTCAATCCCTCAAAAAATATAGCAAATACTAGAATTTGACCTTGATAAAATAGGTCAAGGTCAGTCATTTTTAATAGGCTTCTGACCCTTCACCCAATACATATGTGGTATCAATTCACAATGCCTGGCTATAATTCTTCTTGAGATATCGTGTTCACAAGAAAGATGGACAGACAGACAGACGGACAGACAGACGGACAGACGACGCTGACGACGACAATGTATCCTTCGGGCAAAATAAGAAAACTGTTAGTGTATATATGTATCACAATAAATACAAGGTTAGAGCTGCGTGAAAAAGCACGAATATAATCCTGAAAATATCGGAATAATAAGGCAAAATCAGTTAAATTTGATAAATTATAGGGAAAAATAAGAGAGAGCAGAAAATATAGGGGAAAATAGGGCCAGTGGGAGCACTGATAAGGCTTCTGATCTATCACCATCTGCATATGTGGTATGACCAGAAAGATAGACAGACAGACAAGATGGATGGACGGACAGACAGATGGCATGGACAATTCAGTTCCAGTTGAGGCATCATTATACATGTATATTATCTTCAAAATGCACCAGAACAAACCATTTTACTCAAATTATAAAAATTTCCCAGCTGAGACGTGCCATATAGCAGGAATGTAGAAGTTCCACTTCAAAAATCTTTCCACTTTTTCAGTCTAAAAAATATAACTATGCTGTCAAAATGCAATGGTACATGTATGTGCCATTTCATCTCTCAAGTTTCAAGTAAATTCTGGGGATCTTCACATAAACAAAAAACAAATGAGCATTAACGAAGTGATATTTGTGACTTCACTCATTGAAAATTGACCAGAGTGCTCCTCCAGACATCTGGAAGCCAAGGGCTTCACAGCCACTGGAGACTAATCAAGTATATTTGGGATAATCATACCACTGAACATGATCAAATTACTGTTATCAGTATTGGAGAGAGAAGTAGCACTGATTCTGTTTACTTTGTTGACACAAGCACTAGCCCCCTTATGTTAAGTGCATTATGCAATAAGTCAACCACTTCAGATTACGATTACATGTAATCACTTGAATGGACAACATACAGGCATACACTATGTAGTCCTGATCGTGTAGGCCTGCAATGTGAAGAATATCAGTGTTACAGTATGTCAATTTGACCAAAATGTCATGAATTTAAGCTGTCTTAAATCCTTGTAATTCTTCATACATTTTTGTGTGCAAGCAGGGTCTGATTTAACCTAGATTTAGATATATTTAACTGTAAAATCCCCCACTGCCACATATATGCCATTGCTAGCAGCACCAATGTCCTTTCAATCCATTTTTAAACTACATGTATAATGTTAATAAAATTATGAATTGTAAAAAAGAATGCATAATGAAATATAAATAAAGCATTATGTTTATGGGTCGCAAAATCCATATGGGAGGTCAATTCTTTGAAATCCATTTTTCAGTCTAACAAGATCACAATAAATAAACTTCATGAAGATCCAATAAATTGTGCTGTAAAAGTTTACTGTCTATAGTGCTACCCAATGATGAACAAATCTCACAAAACTACATGATGAAGCAAAATCCTCAGATCTGGCCTGGAAATGCAGATATTGGACTGAAGACCTGAGAATTTCATGTATTAAAAAAAAATGGCCATTTGGCTTACAACGGATGTGAATTATAACATTGGGAATGTCATATTCACGTTAGGCAAATTAGAATTACTTTTCCCTGATTCAAAGAAGTAAATTTCCATTTTTGTGAGAAAAAAATCTTGTCTTGAGATGCAAAAACATGCCTCCATGATTTCGCCAACACCACCAAAATCTTGCCAGTCCTTTGCCTATTTTGCAAGATCATTATACCCAAATTTCATGGAAATCAAACATGTCGTTTGGAAGATATCATATTACACATCTTTACCTGAATTCATGTCTATAGCGCCACCTAGTACCACGAATGACAAGCAGGTGAAATCTAAAGCCTAGGGAGAAGGTACATAAGAGTTCAATGAAAAAAAAATTTCATCATGATAATAGTTATGAAGGTTTTGACGTTAAGTCAGATAATTGAGATTTTTCATTTAAATGGCAATTTGGTTTGCACCGAAAGGGAATTATCATGTCAGCAATCCTATATTTATGCTTGGCAACCTAGAATAGAACAGTTTTTAAATATTTCTCCAAGCGAAACGGTAAATTTTCATTTCACAAAAAACTTTTTTTTGAGACGCAAAAAATTTGCCTCAAAAGTTATGCCAGCTACACCAAAACCTTTTCAGCACATTGCCTATCCTTCAAGACCATTGTAATAAAATTTTGAAGAAATCAGACAAGCTGTTCAGACGAAATCGTCACAGAAAGGTTTACCTATGCTCTGACTACAACGCCACCTAGTGGTGAGCAGCGGCTATCAAAACACAACCAGACAAATTTTCCAGGCCTAAGGAGATAGCATACAAAGTCTGACCTGAAAATATTTAACAGTTTCAGAGATATTCACGTTTAAAGTCGCGGCGGCGGCGGCGGTGGCGGATCCGGCGGAGCCTCATGAAAACACAAGAGCATCCACTTTGTGGAAATGCTCTAAATACCATAACTGCACTTGATGACTGATGTAAGATGAACAGATGTCCTCCAGGAAAGCTTGTCTCCCCCTGTATGTTCCAGCACATTCTTCCTAATCTTTAGCCTACATGTACCCCTTGAAACTAAAATTAAACCCAGCAAGCATCAGATCCGACATTCAATATTCACCCATCGTCCATAAAAGAATTTCCGTATAATCGAATTACCTCTTTCATATGATATGACAGCTAGTTTGCACCAATTCCAAATATGTATGAAAATATAACCAGAATCCTATACATGTGTACATACGTTTCTATTGCCTTAATCCAGGAACAGGTCACGGGTCCGCAGATTTATTAGGGACCCAGCTGCCCCCCAAAACTTTACCATGGGAATTAGACAGATGAGCCTTTTATCATGTTTATACCGGATACATGTAGCCTACTCGTGAAATCCGAGAACAAGTGTATTCATCCATAGTAGCACCCAAAGAGTAGAAGGGCAATTCCATGTCACGTAAGTTACATTTTCATTCCCGATGGAGATGTATTTGTAACATTTAACACAATTAACAGCCATGACTACACCAATAACAAAACAAATCACTTAAATAAAAGTATTTCTTATAATTTGAATGGGTTTTTGATTAATTTCAGTCAAATTAATTAGCATCTAGGCTTAATTAAAAAAGTGTCACGTAAGTTACTCAGAGAATTAGGGCAGTTTTGGGTCATTTGACGTATGTTAAAAATTCTCTGATTTGGTTGGAAGAATCTTAAAAGTTCTCACCTATAGCGAGAGCTTGAACAATGAGTTAGTAGGTACATGTATTAGTATAGTTGCCATCTGTCACTTTGCCATATTTTACCACAAGGGTTATAAAGATTGTTAACCAGTGTCACGTAAGTTACAAATGTGCGTCACGTAAGTTACATGGGATGGGTTTCTGGACTATTTATTCAGGAAATGCTTGCAGAAATGTTTAGAAATTGAATAATACAATGTACTTATACAGGAATGACAATTTCTGGGATACTTAACTGTTCATTATTTTCTAATTAATTACCAAACTCATCACCATATTTTCAGTGAAAACATTGGAATTATTTATGGGATTGGACCCTGTACTTAGTCTGCAAGGACAGTTTAGAATATCTTAATAGTATACTTTTAGTGGTAACAATGTTAGAAATACTTAATAGTTGGATTTGCTTTTGACAAAAAATTCTTCCTAGTTTACATGGTTTTGTTATATGTAACTTACGTGACATTTTTTGTAACTTACGTGACATGTCACGTAAGTTAACTTCACTTGTCTAAATTTCTATTCAACTATTTGTTTTTTAACAAGTTAAGAGGTGGATGTTTCTAGTGGATATGAGGTAGTTTCACTGATGGAAGAGTTTTTTTATATCTATTGCCTATATTATCTCTTGACAAAATGACCCATGGAAATTTGTCACGTAAGTTACATTGCGATAGTCGGATTGAATATTGAGTGAAAATGACAGTCTTGCCAACTTCACAAATTTGGCAAGTTTGCATGTTAGAATACATGGTTATTAGTTACTAACATCAGATATAACCAAACTGAGATGAATACTTCAGATTTTACATCTTAATTTGAGGCCTACTAGAAAATCACATTTTATGGCTGTCCGAGTTTGGTAGGTAATTCAATGGTATTTTTTTCTAGAATGTGGACCAGTCAGTGACAAAAATATCATTTTGTCTTAGTTCAGGCACTGGTTGATACAAAAAATCAACAGATGTCCCAATCCTAGCAGTTTGAAATATGAGCAACTTTCACTCTCTGTCGTGGAATCGCCCAGAAGTAAACAGAATTCATAATAACAGTATATATGTGGACACTACATATGTTTTAGTTCTGTGTACAGTGTGTAATGTTTTGGCCTATATTATGCGGGTTTAGGAAATTATGTTTTAATACGCCACTGAGAGCTAATCAGCAGTTATTCTGTGTGCAAACTTCAGACTGCAGTAAATGTAGTTTGAGCTCTGTGATTCGTAAGTCTGTGCCTTAGAAACATGTGACCATTATGATCAGAGAGACAACGTGGGTCCAGTGACTCACGGTTTAAAATGTACTGAACTGTCAGACTGAAATATCATGCAGGAGAGATGTCCAGGTAATCTGAGTATTTGGAAATTGGAGAGTTTGGAGAGGATCCTCACAGGGTGAATTTGTTTCGTGATTAAGCCTCACATATTCATCATCTGTTATCCAAAAGAAATTTCAGCAAACATGACATAATGTAGACGGTCTAATTGCCATCCTCTCACTCACCCCCCTCCCCCCGAGCTCAGAGGTCCGAGCTCCCAACTGTTCCAACCCCCGAGCTATGAGTTCTCAACTGTTCCATCCCCAGAGCTCTGGGCTCTCAACTGTTCCACCCCCGAGCCGAGCTCTGAGCTCTCAACTGTTCCATCCCACGAGCTTCGAACTCTCTACTGTTCCCTCCCTCTCGAGCTCCAAGCTCTTAACTGTTCCATTCCCCGAGCTCTGGGCTCTCAACTGTTCTATCCCCGAGCTCAAAGCTATTGTTCATCAACAGAAGAACCAGTCAAGAAGATGGCACAGAAATTGTTCTCTATCGATATATTGGTTGGTTGGTTGGAGTTTAACGATGCACCTAACCTTATCGGTCACACAGCGATGATGACCCAAACAAACATACCCTAACCCTAACAAAAACCTAACCAAAACTACAAAAAAAATTGAATTTTGAAAATTAGGCTCTACAAACACTGGTGATCACAATGGATCGTCAGAGAGCTTAATTTGTTTGGCACTTTAATCTAACTCCTGTGCCAGACAAACATGGTATGGTAAATCATGCTGCCCTAAGCTGGAGGGCCTCTATCGATATATAGCATTTTCTGAAGACGCAGCCAATGGTAATGCTTCCAGTATTAATCATATATAGTCTTACAAGTTATTGTTTCGAACAATCAAAACTGTAATCGTGAGGTTATATGGGTTCTCTGAAACAGTAAATGCTTCAGCGTCAAAAGTAGTTATTTCCTATTCCCTATTAAAGTATGAATGTATCACGGTAAGATGGTTGGAAATCAGTTGGCTCTCGTATACTCTGTCCAGCAAGGTATGTTCTTGGTTGACTCGTTCGCGCTAGTCTGTTCTCCGCATTTTAACATACTGATTTCACTCATTAAAAGCTTTCCCTTTAGTCCGAAATATGAAAAACATGTCACGGAGGCTCTTAAGGGTACAGGGAACAAGTTTATGCCATAATTTCCCCTGAAGAATCGGTCTCTAATCAAGTCAATGTTGTTCAGTATAATCCCGCTCTACTGCTTATTTCATCGGTAGCTTCTCGTCGATAAGAAACAACCCAGAAACAACTTTACTCCTGATAAAGGCATGATGATGTTACCGGTATATTCAAATTCATGCTTCATCCATTAGTCAAAGTCACTTCCTGTTGACCTGCTTCATTTGTGAAAACAATGCTATTCTTAACCCTAGGGAAATCCTGTTCACCTTGTCACCCTGACCTCACCCAGGGGCATAGGGGTTGAAGGTCAAATATGGGGGTTCATGTCCTTGCATGTTGAAGAGATAGGCAGTTAGCTGGCATATAGACCCTATGTACTACTCATGTCACAGTATACTGTAGTTAGCCTCAGTTGACCTGAATATGACGGAGCATTACTGACATAATCATAAATCCATAGTTTGGAATTCAATGAGGGAACAGTCAGAAATTTTTCCAGTACAAATCCAATCAAATAATTTCTTTTGCACATTTGTGATCCGTGGGCTTACTGAACATATAATATAAGGACAAACAAGCGTTCTGAGAACCCCAACATCGCGCCTTGCGGGATCATCTGCGGAAGCTGAAGCATTATTAATTGAAATCATTCATGTAGAGCTAACATTCCATGTAAAGGTGTACATGTAATTTTTGCCTAACAAAAAAATTATCATTGGAAAAGTACTTAGTCTAAACTGCGACATTTTGGACAAAAATTAATATTTCATGCCACAAATAGCACATGCACATCCTCAAATCATATAAAACTTGTGTAGCAAGTGTCAAACTCATCCAATAAAAGCTCCCAGCTTCAGCAAATAGGTGTAAGGTGTACATGTATGTACAGGTGTACATGTATACTCTCCAAATTTGAAATCAATTGGTTCAATAGTTTTTGGTCAGACAAGAAAAGTGTAAAGATCCATCAATGCAAGATGGCTGATGGTGGCCATCTTGGATTATACAGGTAACTGAAAAACAATCACAACTGTTCTCTCACCAATGTCAAGGCACTCTCCATGTTTGAAGTCGATCAGTTCAAAAGTTACCGAGTTATTGGTCAGACAAGGAAAGTGTCAAGATCCAACTGCTGACAATCCGAGATGGTTGATGATGGCCATCTTGGATTGCACAGGTAACTGGAAAGCAATCCCAACCATCCTCTCACCAATGTCAATGCACTCTCCAAGTTTGAAGTCAATCAGTTGAATAGTTTCTGAGTTATTGGTACAGACAATAATGTCTGGAATAGAGGATCTGGTAGACAACAATGTCTGGAATAGATAATCTGGTATAGACAATGTCCGACATGGATGACCTGGTGCAGACAAAAACATCTGGCAGATTATCTGGTACAGACAATAACGTCTGACTTTGATGATCCGGTACAGACAATAAAGTCTGGAATAGATAATCTGGTACAGACAATGATGTCTAATAGATTACCTGATACCGACAATAACATCAGTCCCATGTGGGATTACTGCCAGATAGGTCAATCCCGTGTAGGATTATGGCTGGATAGGTCAGTGCTGTGGGATTACTGTTGCATAGGGCAGTCCAGTGTGAGATTACTGCTGGATAGGTCAGTCCCATGCAAGATTACTGCTGGATAGGCCAGTCCTGTGAAGGATTACTGCTGGATGGGCCAGTCCCGTGTGTTATTACTGCTGGGTAGACCAGTCTCGTGTGGGATTACTGCTGGATAGTCCAGTCCCATGTGGGATTACTTCTGAATAGGCCAGTCCTGTCTGGGATTACTGCTGGATAGGCGAGTCTCGTATGGGATTACTGCTGGATAGGTCAGTCCCGTGTGGGATTACTGCTGCATAGGCAGTCCAGTGTGGGATTACTGCTCCTTACGGCAATCCCGTCTGGGATTACTGCTGAGGAGGCCAGTCCGGTGTGGGATTACTGCTGGATAGGCAAGCCCTGTATGGGATTACAGCGGAATAGGTCAGTCCCATGTAGGCTTATGGCTGGATAGGTCAGTGCTGTGTGGGATTACTGCTGCATAGGGTAGTCCAGTGCGAGATCACTTCTGGATAGGTCAGTCCCGTGTGAGATTACTGCTGGATAGGCCAGTCCCGTGTGGGATTACTGCTGGATAGGCCAGTCCCATGTGAGATTACTGTGGGATAGTTGAGTCCCATATAGGATTACTGCTGGATAGGTCAGTCCCGTGTGGCATTACTGCTGAATAGGCCAGTGCCATTTGGAACTACAGCTGGATAGGTCGGTCCCATGTGGGAATACTGCTGGATAGGTCTGTCCTAGGAAAACATGAAACATGTCCACCAAGTTTTATAATCATCCCACGAAAGGTTCAGCAAACTTCCATGTACAGTCTAAACTGCAATAATTAGGACAAAAATTCGTATTTCTTAAATAGCACATGCACATTTTTGAATCAGCACATGCACATCATCGAATCACATTTAACTTGTGTAGCAATGAAAGCTTACAGCTTCAGCAAACTTTCCATGTACAGGTGTACATGTATGTACATTATCATTGGAAAATTACTATGATGAAACCCTCACAATTTGAACAAAATTTAATGTTTCATCTCCTAAATAGCACTGGGACATCCTCTAATCATATGAAATATGTGTACCAAGTTTCATAATCATCCAATGAAACCTGACAAATTCAGACAACTTTTCAGTACATTTTAGTCTAACAAAAAACCTTATACTTGGCAAATTACTAAATCCAAAACCTCATCATTTGGACACAAATTTATATTTCATCTCATAAACAGCACAGGTGCATCCTCCAATCATACGAATCATGTGTACCAAGGTTTATAATCATCCATTGAGAGCTGACAACTGCAGCAAACTTTCTATGTACATGTATTGCAATTCTGCTAAACCAAAAACTCTATCATTTGCCATAATTTGAACAAAAATTAATATCTTATCTCAAACATAGCACAGGTACATCCTCTAATCATAAGAAACATGTGTACCAAGTTTCATAATCATCCAACGACAGCTGACAACTGCAGCAAACTTTCTATGTACAGATGTACATGTGCACTTCAGCTGAATGAAAAACTCTTATCATACGGATTTTAACATTGGAGCACCCATGGAATCCCCACTACCCAGGTGGAATATCCCCCCCCCCATATTTGTTTATATTTTTTCTGAATTTTTCTAGATTTTTTTTGAATTTGCTAAACCAAAAACCTTATCATTTCCAGGCCAGAGACACCGACACTGACACCGACGACGACATCCTCTTTCCCCCCTCACAATATCTCCCCTTTACATGTACTTCGTAGGGCGAGATAATAAACCACTACTACAACATACTACAGACAAGGACAAATATTTTCTGAATATATAAAAAGATCAATAAGTTGGAGCGATGTCAGCTTTTGTCGATTATCTTCTATATATGGCGAAATCTCTTGTAACTCGATCACAAAAAGTGAAATTTCCCACCATAAATGGGTGATCGAATTGATCAGGAAGTTGATAAAATGGCCCAACAATACAATCATCATAATCATGTTGATGGGCCAGGTACAAAATGACACATGCATGAACGAAACAAAAGACTTATTTTGGCCAATGCACAGCAAACCATTTTACATTTCCTCAAACATTTCAAAGAAATATTCAACATTCCTTACCATCAAAGAATTCTTGATAATCTACTAAATCTGCACAACACAGGTACAGCTTATAGGCACTGACTTGTAATACCTGAAATGTAGGGAACAAAATAACATTATAGTCCTGAATATCAAACAACAGTCCCATATACATAGGTCATAGGCAATCTGTCTCAGGGATCGAATTTGTTATCTATTCCAACGAAGTGGGCTACCATTTGCAAATTGTCCGGTAGTCAGTGATTGAGTCCATCCGAATCTTTTTCTCGGCAAAATCAGAAGAACCGTTGACATTAGAACCTTGATTTTTGGCATGAACGTGCATTAGGAAACTGTTACCAGCAAGTTCTGAGCTGACCCTCTTAGGTGACCTATAAACCTTGAAATTTTTAGATTTATTTCAGGTTATTTCTAGATAGTGGGCCCCCAAAATCATCTTTCGCCCAACTCCCGTAGAGGGCTCTTAATTAGGGTTTGAGTACACACTTAAATCATATCAAACCCTACTTCGTAGGTCCTGTGAAGTCACACTGCCATGTTTGCAGGACATGTCCAGCAGATAATTGGCACCATCCGGCAGTTTTTCAGTCACTTTACATGTATTTTAATCATGTGCCGGACAGTTCTTGACAAATGGCCTGTAAGTATTTGGTGAACATTCAATCCGCCTGTCAAAATTGAAGCACCCTCCATTTTAGGGACACAATTCAACCTTTGCTTCTCATAAATGATTCATTAATATACATGATTTTGGACCTTTTTGTCAACTTCCTGTTCTCATAAAGTTGATCGCTCCCAGGTGGGAAATTTCACTTCCTGTGATTGAATTATTAGATGAATTACTGTATAATATATACTTCCCCCATTTATTATAATCCAAAGCAGATATTGTATTTCAGAAAATATCATATCATAGATGTCTCTCTGTAAGCATTCCCCAATTTAGAACTTTCAAACAATGGATTGACTCAACACACCGACACATGATTGATTGTGTGACTCCTGGCATGCCTGGTACATGTATATCTGATTCATACCGTTCCATTCCTGCCTATGCTTATACTATGGGAGAATATAATTACCCAGCCATAGCTGGTCCATATATGGTGAATATGCATCAATATCGACAGCACCTTCAAATTTGGGATAAAAAAAAAATCGGAAATGTAATTTAACGAAGTAAATATGTACAGAATCTTAAAGAAAACCTCAAAATAAGAAAGGTTTTAAGGTTTTCAACCTCTAAATTTGCAAAAGAATGTAGATTTTAACAATATGTTAAAACACAAAATCTGTAATTTGGGGAGTTTCTGTAATTTTCTGAAATTTGGGTACAGGTCAACGGTATGGATTTGATCACTGATGAGGATTGTTTTGTACACCAAGTAATAGGCCATCCACACTTGATTCCTTGTTTCCCTGACAGTCTTCCACATGTCATTTTACCTACCATATGATTGTTTCATTATTTTCATTTATTTTCATTATTGATATTTTCCAACTTTGATGCACTTTACAAGTGCAATTTCTCACTTTGAACAGGTTGAAAATCATTCAAATGTTTAAGCCAACCTCACTTTTCTCAACATCGAAGCGGACAATGGAATGGCAAGATTGACAAAAATAATATGCTTCCTGTGACAGTCTCATCAGGGGAGGTAACTCATTTGATTAAACATTCCCAAACATGGCTGCGGAATGTCAGCCCAAAATTATTTGAAATAGTGAGTAATTAATAATGAATAGTAAGACCTCGCCAACATTAATTTTGCAAAACAGTCTAACAGGAAACAATGAATCAAATGTCATTAGCCTTCCCACATAAGTTTTTTAGGTATTCAGAATGTATGTATATACATGCAGGGTAGCAGCTTAATGTGTGTTATTATGTATAAGTCTCACATATTTAGAATATCTGCCTTTTGGTTTCACTCCCAGCGCATGTTTTACTCGAGTCCACAGTCCCAAACTAAGGGGCTTGCCTAAAGACGTTTCACTTGAGCACTGAAATTGTACAACATAAACAACAATCAAAACAGCTGCCTAATATGAATGACAAATTTAACCATTTAGACCTGTTATCAACAAAATTTAGTACACAATTCAGAAGGAAAAAAACAACAAATAACAATTTTCATGTTGTGAATCCCTGTTAAGAAATTTGGAAACAATTCAGTTCTTATTATAATCAAATGAAGTTTTCAGGAATAACTTTGGGAATCTTTACCTATAAAAAGATAGCTTTTATATCAGAAGGCCCATAAGAAAAAGTTGTTCGTTTATTATAACCCACTAGCCATAATGCCTAAAAATGTAACTGATGTTTCTTGTATAATGGCCCATTAAAAATCCAGGTTGGTAGTTGGGGAAATCATTTTATTTTCATCAATTTCTTTTAGCTCGCAGAAATTGAAGCGTTGACATAGGCTAAAATCAGGCATGGATATTGTCACTTCTGAAAAGGTCTGAATTCAACTTCAAGAATTCTGAAATTTACAGTCCCCTACCAGGAATATGGCTATTCATTTCAGACAGAACTGACAACTTGTTAATCGATTTGTGTTCGTTTAATTTCAAAATCCAACTAGAGGTTCCGCTTTGACCCTTGAGTTGCCGCTCTGGCATGAAGCCTATGCTGGTTGTTTTTTTAACAAAAACATACGTCTCCCCCATCCTCCCACCCTGCCTTGAATGGGCACATTATTTAAGGGAAAGTGCTATAAAATGAATGCAATAAGTATCTTAAACAAAGCTGCGTATCTAAATATATTAATTACAAAGAAGCGATACAAGTAGATGAACGGATGGACAGACACCGGACACGGATGCATGCATGCACACATACACCAAAACCTGATCAAATGCGGGGGCTATGCCATTGAAGCTTCCATCCAAGTTTGGTGAAATTCCGTCCAGTAGTTCTCCAGATATCTTGCAGACAAGCCCTGTATATACATGTACAAGTAGATGGAAGGACGGACGGACACTGGACATGGATGAATGCACGCACACACACCAAAACCTAATCAAGTGAGGGGGCTATCCCACTGAAGCTTCCATCCAAGTGGGGTGAAATTCCGTCCAGTAGTTCTCAAGATATCTTGCAGACAAGGCCTGTATATACATGTACAAGTAGATGGACGGACGGACGGACACCGGACACGGATGAATGCACGCACATACACCAAAACCTAATCAAATGAGGGGCTATCCCAGTGAAGCTTCTATCCAAGTTTGGTGAAATTCCATCCAGTAGTTCTCCAGATATCTTGCAGACAATTTGGTAGTTGTTTGAAGTTTAACGTCGCACCTAACCATTTTGGTCACACGGCGACGATGCCCCAAACAAACACACCCTAACAAAACCCTAACAAAAGCTGACCAAAATTACAATTACAAGTAGATGGACGGACGGACACCGAACACGGATGAACGCATGCACACACACCAAAACCTAATCAAATGAGGGGGCTATCCCAATGAAGCTTTCATCCAAGTTTGGTGAAATTCTGTCCAGTAGTTCTCCAGATATCTTGCAGACAAGCCCTGTATATACATGTACAAGTAGATGGACGGACGGACGACACCGGACATGGATGAATGCAGACACACAAACCAAAACCTAATCAAATGAGGGGGCTATCCCACTGAAGCTTCCATCCAAGTGGGGTGAAATTCTGTCCAGTAGTTCTCAAGATATCTTGCAGACAAGGCCTGTATATACATGTACAAGTAGATGGACGGACGGACAGACACCGGACACGGATGAATGCACGCACATACACCAAAACCTAATCAAATGAGGGGGCTATCCCAATGAAGCTTCCATCCAAGTTTGGTGAAATTCCATCCAGTAGTTCTCCAGATATCTTGCAGACAAGCCCTGTATATACATGTGCAAGTAGATGGACGGACGGACGGACACCGGACACGGATGAATGCACGCACATACACCAAAACCTAATCAAATGAGGGGGCTATCCCAATGAAGCTTCCATACAAGTTTGGTGAAATTCCATGCAGTAGTTCTCCAGATATCTTGCAGACAAGCCCTGTATATACATGTACAAGAAGATGGACGGACGGACGGACACCGGACACGGATGAATGCACGCACATACACCAAAACCTAATCAAATGAGGGGGCTATCCCAATGAAGCTTCCATCCAAGTTTGGTGAAATTCCATCCAGTAGTTCTCAAGATATCTTGCAGACAAGGCAAGGGGACGGACAGACATGAGGGGGCTATCCCAATGAAGCTTTCATCCAAGTTTGGTGAATTCTGTCCAGTAGTTCTCCAGATATCTTGCAGACAAGCTCTGTATATACATGTACAAGTAGATGGACGGACGGACGGACACCGGACATGGATGAATGCAGACACACAAACCAAAACCTAATCAAATGAGGGGGCTATCCCACTGAAGCTTCCATCCAAGTGGGGTGAAATTCTGTCCAGTAGTTCTCAAGATATCTTGCAGACAAGGCCTGTATATACATGTACAAGTAGATGGACGGACGGACAGACACCGGACACGGATGAATGCACGCACATACACCAAAACCTAATCAAATGAGGGGGCTATCCCAATGAAGCTTCCATCCAAGTTTGGTGAAATTCCATCCAGTAGTTCTCCAGATATCTTGCAGACAAGCCTGTATATACATGTTCAAGTAGATGGACGGACGGACGGACACCGGACATGGATGAATGCACGCACACACACCAAAACCTAATCAAATGAGGGGGCTATCCCAGTGAAGCTTCCATCCAAGTGGGGTGAAATTCCGTCCAGTAGTTCTCAAGATATCTTGCAGACAAGGCCTGTATATACATGTACAAGTAGATGGACGGACGGACGGACACCGGACACGGATGAATGCACGCACATACACCAAAACCTAATCAAATGAGGGGGCTATCCCAATGAAGCTTCCATCCAAGTTTGGTGAAATTCCATCCAGTAGTTCTCCAGGTATCTTGCAGACAAGGCAAGGGGACGGACAGACATCCATCCAGACAGACAGACATCCATCCAGACAGACAGACAGACAGACAGACGGACAGACAGACAGCACAAACACTAGATGTCTCCCCCCAACATAGTTGGGGGAGACATAATGAGTGAGTGAATAGGATTTAACATAGTTTTTAACACTATTTCAGTCATATCCTGATGTTTGGTTCATATTCCTTTTCACACTTGGAAACCACAAAGGTGGGTTCCTATTCCTTGCACACCCGGGAACTTCGTGGGTGTCCCAGTTAGTCGCCTCTTACGACAAGCTCCATTTCTGAGGGGCTGAGGCCTATTCTTATCATCACCTAGTGTGTGCACAACGACACCTCAGGTCAATCCCCAGGAGCCCCATGGGGCCAGAAATCAATCAGAAGGCATATAAATGTACAGACAGATGGTGTTAATTATTTGATTTATGGAAATAGAGACTATCAGAGCATAGGAAATTATTTGGTGTTCATCTTACTTGTCTTTGACCTCCTTCTCATTACGAGGGTTCACCACCCCGATAGGTTTGGACAGATCTCTATAAATGTCTGGGTTATCAAGGTCCAAGGTGTCAGATGAATAGTCACGTAGAACCCAAGGAAACTGAAAATGAAAAGAAAGAGGAATATGAATAGATTTGTAAACATACAGTACAATCATGCATTAACATATCAACAATATTTTATCTGTCCTGAGTGAAAAGAATTTAAAAAAGACCTATTAAAATTCAATCAACATAAGTTTTTTGGACAAAATTCAATCAACCATCAAATATCTAGTGAGCATGGTGAGAGGAGGTATGAATGATAGAAAAAAAAAATCCTGATATCCGAACCATCAAATGGTAGATATAAGTTATTATCTCACAATCTTGATATCTCGACCATCAATTATCCAGTGAGAGCAGCTATGAATGGTAGGGACAGGTAATATGACCATTTTTTTGCATTCACAATATTCAACATTACGCATAACATAGCCTCAAATAATGTTTCTATCATATATTCTTATACCAAAGCTGGAATTACCTGGAACACAAGACCAAGGGTTGATTTACACACGAGATGGGTGCATTAACAGGACTTACCACAGGGTACTGACTCAGATCATTGTATGTTCTCCCAGCTATTGTGTTCAGTTGCATCAAGTATTCAAAGTTGGAGATCTCTCTATGAACCCATTTCTAAAAGAACCAAAGAAAGAGGATAAAGTTATATTTAAACATGTAGAGTAAATCTTTTGTCCAAATTGTAAATTGAACATAACATAATATTACAGGGCTTGAAATAAGGAATCGCCATGGCTATGATAGTAATGGTAATCTCTCTAATAATTCAATCCCCCTATAAAAATTCAATCACCCCTAATTTTAAGGACAAAATTCAATCAGTGGCTCTAATAATTCTGATCACCCTATACAATTTTTGAAATAACAAAGAAATGATGGATTATATGCATGATTTTGAACCAGTTTGTCACCCCCAGGTTTAATCGTGGGAAAGTTCACTTCCAGTAATTGAATTATTCTCGAGACAAGGTGGGTGGAGACAAGGTGGGTGGAGACAAGATGGGTCGAGACAAGATGGACCGAGACAAGGTGGGTCGAGACAAGGTGGGTCGAGACAAGATGGACCGAGACAAGGTGGGTCGAGACAAGGTGGGTCGAGACAAGATGGGTCGAGACAAGGTGGGTCGAGACAAGATGGGTCGAGACAAGGTGGGTCGAGTAATTGACTTCTGGTAAATGAATTACTGTAATTCAATTTCACTTCCAGTAATTCAATTGACTTCCAGTAATTCAATTTCACTTCCAGATATTGAATTATTCTTGAGACAATGTGGGTCTTGAGACAAAGGGGGTTCTGAAACAAGGGGGTGTCCAAGAACAAGGTGGGTCCAGAGACAAGGGAAGGGGGTCCTGAGACAAGGGGGGTCCAGAGACAAGGGGAGGGGGGTCCTAAGACAAGGTGGGTTTGAGACAAGGTGGTTCCTGAGGGTTAATACTCCATGTAAATATCACAAGACCATGCATATAATAGCCAAATCTGGGGATAACAATGTGTCTAGACACCTTCCTGAGACAAGGGAGGCTCTGAGAAAAGCGGGGTCCCGAGACAAGGTGGGCCCCGAGACGAGATGGTCTTGAGACAAGGTGGGTCATGAGATGAGGGGATCTTGAGACAAGTTCGGTCATGAGACATGGTGGGTCCCGAGACAAAGTGGGTCCTGAGACAAGGTGGGTCACGAGACAAGGTGGGTCATGAGACAAGGGAGGGTCCTGAGACAAAGTGGGTCCCGAGACAAGGTGGGTCCTGAGACAAGGTGGGTCACAAGACAAGAGGGGTCCTGAGACAAGGAGGATCCCGAGACAAGGTGGGACCGGAGACAAGGTGGGTCATGAGACAAGGTGGGTCATGAGACAAGGTGTGTCCTGAGACAAGGTGGGTCCTGAGACAAGGTGGGTCATGAGACAAGGTGGGTGCTGAGACAAGGAGAATCCCGAGACAAGGTGGGTCCTGAGACAAGGTGGGTCACGAGACAAGGTGGGTCCTGAGACAAGGAGGCTCCCGAGACAAGGTGGGTCCGGAGACAAGGTGGGTCACGAGACAAGGTGGGTCCTGAGACAAGGTGGGTCACGAGACAAGGTGGGTCCTGAGACAAGGAGGATCCCGAGACAAGATGGGTCCGGAGACAAGGTGGGTCACGAGACAAGGTGGATCACGAGACAAGGTGGGTCCTGAGACAAGGAGGATCCCGAGACAAGGTGGGTCCTGAGACAAGGTGGGTCACGAGACAAGGTGGGTCCTGAGACAAGGAGGATCCCGAGACAAGGTAGGTCACGAGACAAGGTGGGTCACGAGACAAGGTGGGTCATGAGATGAGGGGGTCTTGAGACAAGGTGGGTCCTGAGACAAGGTGGGTCCTGAGACAAGGTGGATCCCGAGGCAAGATGGGTCCTGAGACAAGGTGGGTCATGAAATAAGGTGGGTCCTGAGACATGGATGATCCCGAGACAAGGTGGGTCACGAGACAAGGTGGGTCCTGAGACAAGGTGGGTCATGAGACAAGGGAGGGTCCTGAGACAAGGTGGGTCCTGAGACAAGGTGGGTCACGAGACAAGGTGGGTCATGAGACAAGAGGGGGAGGGGACCTAAGAGACAAGGTGGGCCATGAGACAAGGTGGGTCCTGGGAGAAAGTGAACCCTGAAACAAGGTGGGCAATGGGAGAAGGTGGGTTGCTATGGTTACCTGAGTGAGACCGGAAGCCTTCAGCAGTTCTGCAGGAGATCGTGTGCCATAGTAGGTCAGGTTCGGAGGCCTCAGACTCAGTATCCGACTGTACACTCTGTTCCGAACCTAATCAAATCCATTCATTCAAATGTTCAACAATTCAACAATATTATAAAGTTTACAATTATCAGGTAAACATCACAACAAAATCTCCGGTCTGTCAAATAAGCTTCTATTGTTCATGCCATTGTATACGTGTGAAGGCATCTGTTTAGACTCATTGTTTTACTCAGGTAAGCTATTCTTCTCATTTGTTTTGTGATGCTTACCATCCTTGCTAGAACCAGGGGTATCTCTATCCGAGATACTAAACTTCAGCAAATCAAAAAGCAACATCCTGTGTCTATCGACCAATCAAATCACTCAGCAAGTGACACTTACATAAAAGATGGACCAGTAAAATTACAGCCTTTGAAATTTTAGAAAATAGTAGATACTAAATTCCACTGTTAACTAACATGAAGACTTGAAAGAGATCATCTTCTAACAACCAGAATATAATTTTGCATAAATAAAAAAGGTACAGTAAGTTCTCTAAGTATTCGCGACCGTAAGCCAATTAATGAATGCTTACTTTTCATCTGATCATTTGATCTTATTCCCTGAGTAAGCAATATTCAAAATCTATAAATGATGCTGTAAGAGTACCTCCTTCTGAAAATTCAGAAAGTAGTTCGTCTGATCTATAAGGAACATTTCTAGTGCACTTCTGCGCAAGTTGTATCGGCGGAAGTGGATCTCTCGTAGTTGTGATAAGGCCCACTTGAAATCTTCACCTCCTAAAAACAAGGGAAGGTAATACTTTATCAATCAATGGAAGCAAAATTTTCCATCTACAAATTCAGGTGATGAAATGGTAATAAAAGTTAAATTCTCAAATATCATCATATTTTTCAATTTGATATGTGTGTGGTAGTGCCTCTAATAATTCAATGACTGGAAGTAAAATTCCAACCATAAAATTTTGGAGTGATCAAATTTACTAAGGGCTGTTCCATTTAAAAAGGGAGGGGAGGGGAGGAAGGCACTCAATATATTATTCTATGGGTCATGGGAGGAAATTCCCTTCAATCCATGTTACAACATTGGGAAGGCCAATAAAATTCCTATGGGTGGTGGGGTATAATTTAAAGCAGCCTTCTGCCCCTCCCATACCTTTTTAAATGGAACAGCCCTAAAACAGGAAGACGACAAAATGGTTCAAAATCAGTCAGGCATATAATCCATTATTTCTTCGTTATTTCAATGATTTTAGAGAGTGATCAAATTTATGAGAATAACTGATTGAATTTTGTCCCCAAAATTGACTGGATTGAATTTTGTCCCCAAAATTGACTGAATTGAATTTTGTCCCCAAAATTGACTGAATTGAATTTTGCTATGGGGTTGAATTATTAGAGGGATTACATGTACCTAGTCATATTTATTTGTTGGGCTGATCAGAAATGGAATTAAAATTTGACTAGAGGCCACGGCCACACTTAATCCCATCGGCCTAGTGTGAACTTGCCGTCCCTTTCACATGAGCAATATAAATCTCCGGTATAGACAGATGAAGGGCATTCAATAAGGGGAAACAGAAGTAGTTGGGGGAAAAACAGTCTTGTTTATTTGTATGGAAAGTTGGCTAGACACAACTAGATATAAAAGGGGTGGGCACCCACCAACCACCCGCTCTGATAAGAGGAGCATTAAAGTGGCTCTCAATTATGTGTAAGGAAATGTTCACATGTATTGTTGGTTAATGTAAAATGTTAAAGGCATAGTACGGTAGGCCCAGTTGTATTATACAGATGATGGAATTGTTGCAGTGTCTAGCTGCAATGGTTCTGTTTCTAAAGCATTAACCTCATTCTGTGGATATTTTCCACTATGTTGCCATGGAAACAGCAAAAACACCCAAAGTTTGAATAGCCTTGTGCTTCACCACCCAACATTGCTGTATACAAAATTTGAATTCTCTAGCTGCAACGGTTCGGCTTTTAGAACGTTCACGTCGTCATGTGGATATTTTTTGTTATGTTGCCATGGAAACCACAAAATTCAACAAAATGTTCCCAATTTCAATAGGCTTGTGCTTTACCATGCTGTATACCAAATTTGAAGTCTCCAGCTGCAACGGTTCGGCTTTTAGAGCATTCACGTTGTAATGTGGATATTTTTTGTTATGTTGCCATGGAAACCACAAAAACCACCAAAATGTCCCCATTTTCAATAGGCTTGTGCTTTATCACCCAACAATGATGTATACCAAATTTTAAGTCTCTAACTGCAACGGTTCACCTTTGAGAGCGGACAAGTACGTCACCATGTGCATATTTTTCGTTATGTTGCCATGGAAACCACAAAAATCAACTAAATGCACCCAATTTCAATAGGCTTGTGCTTTACCACCCAACAATGCAGTATACCAAATTTGAAGTCTCCAGCTGCAATGGTTCACCTTTTAGAGCGGCCACGTCGTTATATGGATATTTTTCGTTATGTTGCCATGGAAACCACAAAAATCAACTAAATGTGCCCAATTTCAATAGGCTTGTGCTTTACCACCCAATGCAGTATACCAAATTTGAAGACTAGCTGGAACGGTTCACCTTTTAGAGCGGTCACGTCGTTCATCCAGCCAGCCAGCCAGCCAGCCGGACAGTGTGACGACATGATCCCATCCGGCATATATGCCGATGGGATAAAAATGATGAGATGAAAACATGGAATTTTTCTTTCAAGGGTTATGATCTGAAGCTTTATACTTTTTATTGAAGGATCAGTGACATCCATACAGAGGCAGTGCTCTACTGAAACACATATTCCAATGCACCCTGTTATAGCGAGGGACAAGTGTCCTGTTGACCTACCTTCTTCCTTATTCGTCCTGCAGTCAAAGAAGTAGACGTGGGTGGTTGTGACCTCTAGACGACCTTTGACGATCTCCATCAACGTGACCAGTTCACAATCCTCAGACAGAACCAGCTTTTCCTTATCAGAGTATTCCTCACTGGCCGCGCTGGAAAAAAAACAACCATAAATATTTGTGACGGGCAAATTTTTAAAAGTTGTATTAGACAAATATATCTTGTCATCTTTAGGAGAAATGTAAAAAGCTCACAAACATGACAAAAAAATTGGCAAACTTTGAGACTGTCAATATGTGACTGAGATGTCAATATGTCACTTACTTTACTGACACTGTCAATGTGTGAGCTATGTTGAGACTGTCAATATGTGACTTATGTTATCGAGACTGTCAATATGTGACATAATTTATGAAGAAAGTCAATGTGACTTACATTATTGAGACTGTCAATATGTGACATACTTTATTAAGACTGACAATATTTGACTTACATTATTGAGACTGTCAGTATGTGGCTTATGTTATTGAGACTGTCAATATGTGACTTATGTTATTGAGACTGTCAATATTTGACTTATGTTATTGAGACTGTCAGTATATGACCTACTTTATTGAGACTGTCAAAATGCGTCTTATGTGATTTAAACTCAATATGTGACTTACCTAACCGAAACTGTCGGCATGTGACTTACCTTATTGAGACTGTCAATATGTGACTTATGTTATTGAGACTGTCAATATGTGACTTATGTTATTGAGACAGTCAAAATGTGACTTACATTACGGAGAATGTCACTATATGACTTATGTTATTGAGACTGTCAATATGTGACATGTTATTGAGACTGTCAATATGTGACTTATGTTATTGAGACTGTCAATATGTGACTTATGTTATTGAGACAGTCAAAATGTGACTTACGTTACTGAGACTGTCAATATATGACTTATGTTATTGAGACTGTCAATATGTGACTTATGTTATTGAGACTATCAATATGTGACTTATGTTATTGAGATTGTCAATATGTGACTTATGTTATTGAGACTGTCAATATGTGACTTTTGTTATCGAGACTGTCAATATGTGACTTATGTTATTGAGACTGTCAATATGTGACTTATGTTATTGAGACTGTCAATATGTGACTTATGTTATTGAGACTGTCAATATGTGACTTATTTTATTGAGACTGTCAATATGTGACTTATGTTATTGAGACTCATTATGTGACTTATGTTATTGAGACTGTCAATATGTGACTTATGTTATTGAGACTGTCAATATGTGACTTATGTTATTGAGAGTCATTATGTGACTTATGTTATTGAGACTGTCAATATGTGACTTATGTTATTGAGACTGTCAATATGTGACTTATGTTATTGAGACTGTCAATATGTGACATGTTATTGAGACTCATTATGTGACTTTTGTTATGGAGACTGTCAATATGTGACTTGTTATCGAGACTGTCAATATGTGACTTACCTTATTGAGACTGTCAATATGTGACTTATGTTATTGAGACTCATTATGTGACTTATGTTAACTGTCAATATGTGACTTACATTATTGAGACTGTCAGTATGTGATTTCTGTTATTGAGACTATCAATATGTGACTTATGTTATTGAGATTGTCAATAAGTGACTTACATAATTTGGAGGTCCTTGTCAAAATATGAGACTGTCAATATGTGACTTATGTCATGAAAACTGAAGGTCAACATATCCTAACCTCCACAGTGCAAAGTGTTAACTTTTTCCACATTCACCTCCAGAGTTATGCTCCTTGGACTGTAGCTCTTTGTATTAAGAGGGGTTAAAAGGGGTTGTAAGCATTGTCTCTGTAACTGTATATTTACCTGGCTGAGCTGATTACATTCCAGTCTTCATCACCTAGGACATCGTCTCCAAGATTGGCCTTAGTAACCTTAGCCTCCTTAGATACGGCCAAGTACTCACTCTGTAACCTCTCCTCACTCCCAGTCTCTTTTATTTCTGTGAAATATGTAACCAAATCGAAAAATGTAAATGATATTCATCTTTCAGATATGATCCTGGCCACGCTGGCTGGATTTCTAAAAATATTTCAATTGATCAGACACATGTCTGTCACCCAGTATGTGTAATGTAGTATGAGCCAATAGGATAGATATTGAAATAGATAGATGGTTACGATCCTTATCTCTGAAAGCAATGGCCATTTTATTATATATATTTTGTTTAACACTGCTTCCAATTCAACTCTCTCTTATGAATAAAATCTGTTATTCTATGAAAATTGTAGAAATTTACGGTCTATTCCCAAATAGCAACTTGAAATGAGAGCAACAACATCACTTGTGAAATTACAGTGTGTCACTGAACATGATAAAAGTCTATGTCTGTTCAGTCAGACACATTGAGCTGAAGAACAGACTGGAGACATCATTTTTGCATAAATCAATCTCTTACTTTCATCTGCAGGCATACCTTTCACCAGGTTAACCTACGCAACCAACATCTCCATATAAAGATAATAAATATAATGACTGGCACTAATAAAAACAGTTGAACTCACAAATTATCCATTGAAATCACACTAAAGGAAAACAACACTTCGCAGTAAGCACAGAAGGGGAGGTAACCCTACCTTGATTGTCTCTGAGTTTACTAGCATCCTCATGAAGATCAAAGTTGTAGTTCTGCACCAGTTTCACTTTCATTCTTGAGAAGTTCTCATGGTTGGATAGTTTCCAATTACTGATTTCTTGACTGTCTCTGTAACAAGATTAATATTATTCACTCAGAAGACATTCAGAATGACATTCTATACTTTCACAATCGGTGATTGAACAAATCTAACTCAACAGAGTTATCTCCCATTAAGTCAAATGAGCTGACTGCACGCATTCACTTACCAGCCAAAACATTCTAAATCTACCTTGTAAGTACAAAGTCCAAGATATCTGCCTAGTAAACACAAGTTGGCTGGGTGGTGCTTAGTTGGTTCGTCGTGATATAGCTGAAATATTGTTGAAATTAAAGCTACGTTAAATTCTATTCACTCACTTACTCACTGGTAAACACAAAATCCTATATCTAATCTACCTGGTAAATACAGTGTCCCATATCTACCTGGTAAATACAGTATCAATCTGGGAAATACAAAGTCCTATATCTACCTGGTAAATACAGTATCAATCTGGGAAATACAAAGTCCTATATCTACCTGGTAAATACAGTATCAATCTGGGAAATACGAAGTCCTATATCTACCTGGTAAATACAGTATCAATCTGGGAAATACAAAGTCCTATATCTACCTGGTAAATACAGTATCAATCTGGGAAATACAAAGTCCTATATCTACCTGGTAAATACAGTATCAATCTGGGAAATACAAAGTCCTATATCTACCTGGTAAATACAGTATCAATCTGGGAAATACAAAGTCCTATATCTACATGTACCTGGTAAATACAGTATCAATCTGGGAAATACAAAGTCCTATATCTACCTGGTAAATACAGTATCAATCTGGGAAATACAAAGTCCTATATCTACCTGGTAAATACAGTATCAATCTGGGAAATACAAAGTCCTATATCTACCTGGTAAATACAGTATCAATCTGGGAAATACAAAGTCCTATATCTACCTGGTAAATACAGTATCAATCTGGGAAATACAAAGTCCTATATCTACATGTACCTGGTAAATACAGTATCAATCTGGGAAATACAAAGTCCTATATCTACCTGGTAAATACAGTATCAATCTGGGAAATACAAAGTCCTATATCTACCTGGTAAATACAGTATCAATCTGGGAAATACAAAGTCCTATATCTACCTAGCAATTACAAACAGTTATTCACTAATTCACTGCTTTTTCATTTTCTCTTGTCTGCAGAATGCTTAAAATACACTAGCTGTTGTAAATTAGTTCTGTTTAATTTGGGCTGTTATGCTCCAAATCTTTTTGATAATCTTGTAGTTTTAGTCTCTGTCGAAGGACACATGGCTTGGCAAAGCCCCGCTGTGAGGAAAATGCAATGGTGTGTTTGCATCTATATAAATGACCGACTGTACAGACATTACTTATCGTAGGAGTGACAACCCTGCAAACCAGTGGACCATAGAGAAATAATCAGTATCATTGAGACACCTGTTTGAAGGTTAATTATGATACAATTATTCAATACCAGGAAATGAAATATCCCATGACAAAATCAGGGAAATCATTGGTCCAATAATTATACAGGTTCATAGAGTGATCCAATTCATTGTATAGATCAATGAAACTCTGCACAATGAATTGGAGAGACTGAGTGACTGAGAGACTGAGTGACTGAGAGACTGAGTGACTGAGAGACTGAGTGACTGAGAGACTGAGTGACTAGTTATCTTCCATTTAATCTAATAATTGTCCTGCAGGTGAAAAGAACCAATATAGATTTCAGGCTGTTGTCATAAACTATTAAATAAAATATAAACACACATCATTAATTCGAATGAGTGAGTGAATAGGATTTAACATCATTTTCAAGAATTTTGCAGTCATATCATGAAGGTACATGTACGTACATTTGCCAGGACACGACAGTGTCCACAGTTCCTATTATCCTGGAAACTGATCAGCTCAGCGAGTACAGCACACAGTCACCCATCCAAGTATTGACCATGCTAATTTCAATGAGATTTAAAATCTAGTATCTACATGTAGATTGAACACAATCTTCTCCAATTCTCTATTTCAGGTCAGATTATATGCAGGACTAGTATCTCACCTCTCCTCCCATGCTCCTCGCACTGACCGGAAGAATCTCCGCGTTGCCCTCCATTGTCGACTGACAGCCTCATTCTGGTTCCTCTGTTGTGTGACCACATTCTGATACCTCTTCTGTTCCTGGGTACATCGCCGATTAAATGGCTCCATGATTTGGTCCTGGTGGAAACACGAGGAAAACAGAAATGAATTTCACAGTTACACGAGCAAGGTCCACACACCAATGGTCTCAGTCCAACACCAATGACTGTGGAAGTCGTCAGAAAATGGCAGTCGAGTTGAGAAAATAATGAGGCTGTTTGTTAGCGAGCAGAGCTAACAAATGATGGTCTACCGGACTACAAGTGAGTAAGGCATGTCAGTTTGCAAAAGTTGATATTACACTGATAGAAATTTTTTGTACAGATCTGCTACTCTCAGTCTATTAAATAATTTTCATGATTATATTTTTGAAAACAGGATTCACAAACCTTTTTGTCACAAGCCTGGTGTAATAATGATAATTTAAGATGCAGAATGTGTCGATATGTAAGGGAGACCACCTGTACTAACCTGAAATTTCAGTTTACTTTCACCCATTTCGCAGTTACGTCGGTGGAAACTGACATTTATTGCCTCGTGACAGTCTGCCCAAAACTCCTCCATGGCCATCCGCGACTTCTCAAAATGGCTGACATGGAACAGATGTAACTGAGGCTCAACCTGAAATTCCCGACAGAATAACTAAGAGTTATGCCCCTTCCACTGTATCACAGCTGTGGCAGCAGAAAGCTTGCCAAGTTTTTATTTGAATACAGGCATGTTTATGTTTACTCCAGTGTATTTGTTGCATTAATTGGAAAATACCGCACTAAAATAATGATTGACAAATATTTCATATCTCTATTTAATGGAATATTGAACAAAACAAATGAAAGAAGTCCAATATTCCAGGGTCACCTGTAGATGAAGGAAATGCAAATCTTCTGAGTAGAGTTTCACTCATAGCATGAACTCGAAACAGTTACAAAGATATTGGGAGTTTTAAGTGCTATCCGGGAGTTAATAGGAAATGCGAGTTACAGTGAAACCTGTGTAAACTGACCATGCTTGGAACCAGATTGTATTGTCAGTTTTGACAGGTTTCTGGGGGTTTCAGGATCAAAACACTGTAAAATTTAAGTGTCAGTATTTAGAGGTTGGTCAGTTTACCCAGGTGTCAGTATTCACAGATTACACTGTATCATACCCCGACCTGTACACAGTACCTGAGTGTCCATGAAAGTTCTCCACTCATCAGACTGAGCGTACATTCTGAAGTCATCAAAGAAGGTGGGACTCATGGTGGTGGCGGGCAGGCCTGGTAATTGTACCTCCATATTCAGGAGAGTGGAGGCTCGCGCTAATAATGCCTTCATCACCGGGATCAAGAACGAGTAGTTGTCTGTGTTATCTGTTCAATATATCAAATTGACACATTGATTTAAGGGGGAACACAAATCGAGAATGAAAATAGGTGCAAGGATAAAAGAATTATCCAACATGAAGCTGCGCTATCGAAACCCCTCGGCTCTGAACCCCAGCTATTATAATGTAAGCGTGTCTCTACCAATTGATTGGCTTGTGGGAAGAAATATTTACCCCTGGTATTGTAAGTGTACTTTCTTTGAAAAAAAAAAAAAGTTTTCCTCCCCTTAAATTAATTTGTTTCTGGAATAAATACATACACTATATATGTTTGTTCTTCGCATTGTGTAAGAGAATAAATCAATAAATCAGTCATCCAATCAATAAATAAATGTGAGAGTATACAAACATGATATAGAAATTATATGCAAACTTAACATAGGAATAAGTGGATTTTATTAGACAAGGGGCATAACTCTGCAAAATACTTTCTGACACGACTCATTTTCGATAGGCATCTAGCTCAGGTCAAGAGAAACAACTGTATCACGTTAGGATGTTGTATATGGAACGGTTCTGAAATTATCACAATAACAAATCATAAATGGACAAGGGGCATAACTCTGCAAAATACTTTCTGACACGACTCATTTTCGATAGGCATCTAGTTCAGGTCAAGAGAAACAACTGTATCACGTTAGGATGTTGTATATGGAACGGTTCTGAAATTATCACAATAACAAATCATAAATGGATTTTTATTTGTAAAAAGGGGCATAACTCTGCAAAATATTGTCCGAGATGACTCATTTTCGATAGACTTCTGATTTACGTGAAGATAAATAGATGTAACAAGTTTGGTTGCCATGCATGAAACGGTTCTGTAGATATCGCGGTAACGGACGGACGGACGTACGGACAGCCGTACATGATGACGACAATACCCCTAGGCCAAAGTTGGCCGAGGGGTAAAAACCCCATGAAACATCTACCAGTTTTATTGTTTTACCAAATATCTTATCCAAAGAACATCTTGGCTGAGTTAATGTGTCTGTACTAACAATAGAATATATGGGTACATTTACCTTGCATGGCCTGAGTAAGGATGTTGTTCAGACTTCCTACAAGATAACAGGCCTCGGCCGAGTTAATAAACACCCGTGTCTGTACTAACTGGTGAAGTTTGGCTGTAGCCACTGCACAGAGCTGAAGCAGAAACATGACATACATTTACAATATATGAAATACATGTAGCAAGGGTTAATTAACCTGTAGTCACAAAACAAATATGGACGTTAAAAAATTGATACACTTGGAAATATCACTTAAGACAAATTCATAAATTACAAGTAGCATGCGCTGGAAAAGACAGCTCAAGGTAATGTAACTCTAATTAGGTCTCGCCTTTGAAAGGCTCACCAATTTTTCACCTAAAATAAAATTGAGGTAGCACCCAAATTCACAAAAATTTACGTTCAACATTGAATCGTTGTCTCGTCCAGTTGCCTTGAAAATCTGATTTTGGAGAGCAGCCATTGACTGCTCACCTGCGATTGCCTCATGGCAAGCGAGATTGTCTCCCTTACATTGATGGTGATGGAAAATAAATAATAAAGAAGTGAGATATGGGTTATGTTGTTCAGAGTGAAGGCATTCCTTGCTGTTCTTTGTGATCATGACAGGGGGACAATTTGGCTGAGGGGTAATACAAAGGAAAGATTGTTATTACTAATTAAAAGCTGGGTGAATTGCTACAGGGTGTTATACGAACCTCCAGATTTTGTTGTTTGGCAAACAGTAGTAGTATACTCAATCCCATATGAACCATCTCTGTCCACTCTGTACCTGATGATGTGTCCCACACTGATAGAACGTCCAATAATGTCATTATGTCTTCTATCAACTGTAACCAGGGCAACCAGAAATGGAAGATTTATATTTTGTAAAACACACATTCTCCTTGTTTATTAGATTGAACTAGGTAGTGAGATAAAAAGCATAATAAATTCTAGCTAAGTTTACATGGCTTCGTTCGTTGCTACTCAGGTATGCTTCCCACTCTCTGACCGCTACTTTTACCTAGTTTGGCAAATCAATTGATCGCCATGACATGCATGAGGAGCTGATGTGTCTGCAATCAATCTTTAAACATCAATGGCCAAATGAATTTTTACCAGTACCAGCGTCTTCTTCGTACAGGTCACGTGATCAGTACGCTGCGATACATGCCGATCATATGACCCGTACGATTAGTAATGAGAAATTCAATCCGCAGTTGAGGTTTGAAGAATGATTGTAGCTCCTCATGGCGATCAATTTATTGGTAAACTAGGTAAAAGTAGTGGTCAGAGAGTGGGGAGGGGTTGTTTAATTGGCGGATAGAGCAGTACAGCCCATGGAGCCTTGTGGTCCCGGACTGTACATGTAGATGTAAATTCAATAAGAGGAAGCATGGCCGAGTAGGAATGAACGAAGCCATGTAAACTTAGCTAAATAAATTCACACCATTATTATTTATTAAGTTCACATATTTAATGTTCATTAGACAAAAATTGAAAAAAAACCCCAGCTAGATGAAGTATATACAGTCTAGCCTCGCTACAAGGCTCTTCGATATAGCGCTGATTCTGATATGAGGCGGGTGCTATGGTGTCCACAAATTTAATGAATGCATGTTATTTTAACACTGTTGACTGAAAATCTATTAAGGTGGTTCAACTTTTGTTCTCTAATAACAGCGTTATAGTGAGGTTACACTGTACATGTATGTACAGTCTAGCCTTACTACAAGGTGCCTCAATATAGCGCTGACTCTGATGTAAGGTGGGTGATATGGTGTTCCCCAGATTACATGTATGTACAGTCTAGCCTTACTACAAGGTGCCTCAATATAGCGCGGACTCTGATGTAAGGTGGGTGATATGGTGTTCCCCAGATTACATGTATACAGTCTAGCCTTACTACAAAGTGCCTCAATGAGCTCTGATGTAAGGTGGGTGATATGGTGTTCCCCAGATTACATGTATGTACAGTCTAGCCTTACTACAAGGTGCCTCAATATAGCGCTGACTCTGATGTAAGGTGGGTGATATGATGTTCCCCAGATTACATGTATGTACAGTCTAGCCTTACTACAAGGTGCCTCAATATAGCGCTGACTCTGATGTAAGGTGGGTGATATGGTGTTCCCCAGATTACATGTATGTACAGTCTAGCCTTACTACAAGGTGCCTCAATATAGCACTGATTCTGATGTAAGGTGGGTGATATGATGTTCCCCAGATTACATGTATGTACAGTCTAGCCTTACTACAAGGTGCCTCAATATAGCGCTGACTCTGATGTAAGGTGGGTGATATGGTGTTCCCCAGATTACATGTATGTACAGTCTAGCCTTACTACAAGGTGCCTCAATATAGCACTGATTCTGATGTAAGGTGGGTGATATGATGTTCCCCAGATTACATGTATGTACAGTCTAGCCTTACTACAAGGTGCCTCAATATAGCGCTGACTCTGATGTAAGGTGGGTGATATGGTGTTCCCCAGATTACATGTATGTACAGTCTAGCCTTACTACAAGGTGCCTCAATATAGCGCTGACTCTGATGTAAGGTGGGTGATATGATGTTCCCCAGATTACATGTATGTACAGTCTAGCCTTACTACAAGGTGCCTCAATATAGCGCTGACTCTGATGTAAGGTGGGTGATATGATGTTCCCCAGATTACATGTGTATGCGCCAGTCTGAAGCCTTACTGCCCAAAGGTGCCTCAATATAGCGCTGGCTCTGATGTAAGGTGGGTGATATGATGCCCCAGATTGGTATGTATACAGTCTAGCCTGGCTCACAAGTGTGCCTCTACTTAGCTGGACCCTGATGTGGGGTGGTGTGATATGATGTTCTGTGAGCCATGTGCAAAAAGAAGCCTAGCCTTACTACAAGGTGCCTCAATATAGCGCGGACTCTGATGTAAGGTGGGTGATATGGTGTTCCCCAGATTACATGTATGTACAGTCTAGCCTTACTACAAAGTGCCTCAATATAGCGCTGACTCTGATGTAAGGTGGGTGATATGGTGTTCCCCAGATTACATGTATGTACAGTCTAGCCTTACTACAAGGTGCCTCAATATAGCGCGGACTCTGATGTAAGGTGGGTGATATGGTGTTCCCCAGATTACATGTATGTACAGTCTAGCCTTACTACAAGGTGCCTCAATATAGCGCTGATTCTGATGTAAGGTGGGTGATATGATGTTCCCCAGATTACATGTATGTACAGTCTAGCCTTACTACAAGGTGCCTCAATATAGCGCTGACTCTGATGTAAGGTGGGTGATATGGTGTTCCCCAGATTAATAAATGCATATGGTAATTCCTCTAATAAATCGTCTACCCTATTGGAAATCGATCACCCACAATTTTTGGAGGAAAATACATGTACGATCGGAAGTGGTGATAATTCAATCACCCCATATTTTCAGTCCATCCCATTTGTAAAAAAAAATTATCACCGGCTCAATCACATGTATTTGTACTCTATCTCGGTCTGTGGCAGTGTTGTGGTGATAGACTTAGTAAGACCATATGTAGCAGGTCTAGACGTATTACGGACTCGTCATCTTAACTTGGAACTGTTTATTTTAAGTCTGAAACTCTAACTTTGAATCTGGAAAAGGAATTTTTAGTTTCTCAGCTGATTGATCTTGCGAGATGACAAAATCGACAAAATTTCACTTCAGCTGATGCTGGAGTATTAAAAAAACTGCAATTAGCTTGTATTGAATAACACCCTATGTACGGTAAGTATAATTTGAAACAAACCACTTGAACCGTCCTTGATATAGTTTTCACAAGTGGCAGTATCGGAAACTGGGCACTTGAAAATTCAACTTCATTGATCATTTCCTCAACTTTGCAAATCACAGCTTTCATTCGATTGCAATATTAAAATCGATCACCCCTCATTTTTAGTACCTCAAATATCACTTCCGGTGATCGATTTATTAGGGGAATTAACGTATTATTTCAGCCTGAAATCTAAAAGATCCCCAGTAACAGCGAAAAAAGGTTGGACATTTCATGAATTCAACATGGGTCCCTCTGTCATGGGACAATGGAGAACAGTTAACTGTCTGGGTACAACAATGAGTCTAGACGGCAGGTTTTTCAGTAATATAAATGCCTAAACAATAGAATCTTACACAAAATATGAAATCTCAGTTTGAATGTGGAAATGTGAGAAAATATTTCTTAACTCAAAGTTTTGCGACAAAAAATTCTAGTGAAAGCAAAATCACATCTACAGAATCAGATACATTATTATAACAGAAATTGAATTTGTACAGACTTGGACACCATTGAAGTGTTCACAGCAGAAATAGTGAGTGACTTAGGATTTAGCGTCACGTTCAGCAGTATATTGGCCATATAGATGTAACAATGATAAAACTATCTACAATATGATTAGCTGGACATGAGCAACTATCCATGTACATGCAGCCATCATGTAAAAGAAAATTAAGAATGAAATATGCTAAATTCTTCTCAAAAGATGAAATCAGTATTTTTCTCATTCGCAATAACTTATTTTCAAAAATTTCAAATGAATAAATTACCAGTGCAATCATTCCCTTAATTATTTTCAAAATTTTGAATGAACCAATCAGCAGTCTTGTAATTGTCCAAGATATTCAAATGAGCTAGCCAATCATGATGTTGTAGCTCTTACCCTGTCACTGTATTTGTTCTCACAATCTGTACTTCCAGCCACCATGAAGTAATGGACAATCTTAGTGAGTACTATAGCATTCTCTGTACAAACAGCATTGGCCTGACCTGTCACAAATACAATCAATACAGGACATCAATCTATCACCCCCATCAGAGCATATGGTACATAACATGACCTATTAACCCATGATATCTGTATATGAAGAGAGGCTATCTCATTCTGATTTGCAGGGAGTTTATCAAGAATGTCAGGTGCTTAATATTATTTTCAGTCTTCCTTCGGATGATAATATTATACAAATGATGCTCACCTGTTCAAGTAACATTTGAAATCTACTGTTTACAAAAACATGAATCTAATCTTATCAACCTGGGGGAGTGTGATATCACACCCCTAAAAATCATTCTCAATATTTGATGAATGAGATGTCACATCCTTGAATATTATTCTCATTATTTCATGAGTTTAACAAGAGCTTGATTGAGCAAAATTGACAGATGGACAAGTGAATCAGAAAGTGGATGAAAGTCTGAGCATGCAAATCTACACCTTGAACATCAAAAAGGAAGCTGTCTGATGTGATCGCAAAATTTAACATGAAAATTGAATGTTGACAAGCAGCAAGTCCAACTCTTGGTAATTTTAACATCTGTCCAAATATGAAATAATGAGGTCGCAATAATTGACTGATAAGGTGAATCAAGATTGATCACAGTGTAATAATCGTAGAAGACCCTACCTGCGTCCCTGAGATCGGAGGTACAGGAGTGGAACATCATCTCCATGAGACGTCTCTTTATTTCATTCTTGGGGCGTAACAGCTCATTGTTCTTACTGATCACATTGAGACATTCCAGCACCTGACCTCGCTCCTGATTTACAAATGTAATCATGGTATTACTTATATATAATATATCATTAACTCATCAATGTAATCATGGTATTACTGATATATAATATATCATTAACTCATCAATGTAATCATGGTATTATTGATATATAATATATCATTAACTCATCAATGTAACCATGGTATTATTGATATATAATATATCATTAACTCATCAATGTAACCATGGTATTATTGATATATAATATATCATTAACTCATCAATGTAACCATGGTATTATTGATATATAATATATCATTAACTCATCAATGTAATCATGGTATTATTACATTACTTAATATATCATTAACTCATCAATGTAATCATGGTATTGGCCAATTATATAATATATCATTAACTCATCAATGTAATCATGTGGTATTATTGATATATAATATAACTCATCAATGTAACCATGGTATTATTGATATATAATATATCATTAACTCATCTAATGTAATCATGGTATTATTACTTATATATAACTTATATCATTAACTCATCAATGTAATCATGGTATTATTGATATATAATATATCATTAACTCATCAATGTAACCATGGTATTATTGATATATAATATATCATTAACTCATCAATGTAACCATGGTATTATTGATATATAATATATCATTAACTCATCAATGTAACCATGGTATTATTGATATATAATATATCATTAACTCATCAATGTAATCATGGTATTATTGATATATAATATATCATTAACTCATCAATGTAACCATGGTATTATTGATATATAATATATCATTAACTCATCAATGTAATCATGGTATTATTGATATATAATATATCATTAACTCATCAATGTAATCATGGTATTATTGATATATAATATATCATTAACTCATCAATGTAACCATGGTATTATTGATATATAATATATCATTAACTCATCAATGTAATCATGGTATTATTGATATATAATATATCATTAACTCATCAATGTAATCATGGTATTATTGATATATAATATATCACTAACTCATCAATGTAACCATGGTATTATTGATATATAATATATCATTAACTCATCAATGTAACCATGGTATTATTGATATATAATATATCATTAACTCATCAATGTAACCATGGTATTACTTATATATAATATATCATTAACTCATCAATGTAACCATGGTATTATTGATATATAATATATCATTAACTCATCAATGTAACCATGGTATTATTGATATATAATATATCATTAACTCATCAATGTAATCATGGTATTATTGATATATAATATATCATTAACTCATCAATGTAACCATGGTATTATTGATATATAATATATCATTAACTCATCAATGTAATCATGGTATTATTGATATATAATATATCATTAACTCATCAATGTAATCATGGTATTATTGATATATAATATATCATTAACTCATCAATGTAATCATGGTATTACTTATATATAATATATCATTAACTCATCAATGTAATCATGGTATTATTGATATATAATATATCATTAACTCATCAATGTAATCATGGTATTATTGATATATAATATATCACTAACTCATCAATGTAACCATGGTATTATTGATATATAATATATCATTAACTCATCAATGTAACCATGGTATTATTGATATATAATATATCATTAACTCATCAATGTAACCATGGTATTACTTATATATAATATATCATTAACTCATCAATAACCATGGTATTATTGATATATAATATATCATTAAATCATCAGCATCATGTATTATTGATATATAATATATCATTAACTCATCAATGTAATCATGGTATTACTTATATATAATATATCATTAACTCATCAATGTAACCATGGTATTATTGATATATAATATATCATTAACTCATCAATGTAACCATGGTATTACTTATATATAATATATCATTAACTCATCAATGTAATCATGGTATTATTGATATATAATATATCATTAACTCATCAATGTAACCATGGTATTATTGATATATAATATATCATTAACTCATCAATGTAATCATGGTATTATTGATATATAATATATCATTAACTCATCAATGTAATCATGGTATTATTGATATATAATATATCATTAACTCATCAATGTAATCATGGTATTACTTATATATAATATATCATTAACTCATCAATGTAATCATGGTATTATTGATATATAATATATCATTAACTCATCAATGTAACCATGGTATTATTGATATATAATATATCATTAACTCATCAATGTAATCATGGTATTACTTATATATAAATGTAACCATGGTATTATTGATATATAATATATCATTAACTCATCAATGTAATCATGGTATTACTTATATATAATATATCATTAACTCATCAATGTAATCATGGTATTATTGATATATAATATATCATTAACTCATCAATGCAATCATGGTATTGATATATAATATCTAACTCGTCAATGTAACCATGGTATTATTGATATATAATATATCATTAACTCATCAATGTAACCATGGTATTATTGATATATAATATATCATTAACTCATCAATGTAACCATGGTATTACTTATATATAATATATCATTAACTCATCAATGTAACCATGGTATTATTGATATATAATATATCATTAACTCATCAATGTAACCATGGTATTATTGATATATAATATATCATTAACTCATCAATGTAATCATGGTATTATTGATATATAATATATCATTAACTCATCAATGTAATTATGGTATTATTGATATATAATATATCATTAACTCATCAATGCTATCATGGTATTATTGATATATAATATATCATTAACTCATCAATGTAATCATGGTATTATTGATATATAATATATCATTAACTCATCAATGCTCATACATGTATTATCAGATCAAATACAGATTTTCATGCAGAGAATTGCAGGTGCCAAGCAATAGATCATCATCTACTCAGATAAATGGTGCTCTATGATTCTCCATTTTCATGTTATTTCAAAGTAAAGTTAATGCTCATATTGAGGTACCTACTCTGATCAACATAAGTAAACATTGATAATGCTAAATTCTTAATTATTTTGCATGAACTGCAAATATATGATCTGCAAATTTGAACTGGAATGTAAATGCTTCAATGTACTTGTCAGTCTGCCGGGCCACAGAATAAAGCGGGAAAGGCAGACTGCAAGACCTCTCCCTCAAAATTACTTCACAGGCAAAGTTTGACAATTCTGCGACTTTCATGATAACTTAGATAAGATTACCTTCCATGCTGATCGGTCCGACCCATCTACACCCTTCCACATCACAGTTAGGAGTACTATCAACAAATTTTGGCACAATTCTTCTGATTTCTCTAAAGCATCTTTCACGTAGATTTTCTGAATTCCTAGATTGTCCAGCGCTTTCTGAAAGTTCTCTGCCTGAACCATCGACGCCCTCCGCTGGACGGGAGTCTCCGTTTCATTGGTCAAGCTGAGATCAGATACGCTGTCGCTGCCGGGGACAGATGACAGGCTTTGACTAGAAATGGAGTTACGATAGCCGTGATTACTCAAGTCCTCGATACTAGCGCTGGAACTACGACTCATTGACCTTGACCTCTCATATGATGACCTGTCTCCAGCCATATTGAAATCGTAGAAATTGTTCGCATTCAAGTACAACGGGGTCGAAGGCATCTGAGACAAACTATCACCATCCCTCTCATCGCCGGCCAAGTTGAAGTTCACCGATTCTCCCCCAGCTCCCGGTATATCCAACGGTGAGGATACATTCTCCAGGACTAGAGACAATCCAGCTTCTGCATTACTGGAGCAGTTCACACCAGCACATAAGCCAGTGTCAGAGTTGGAGGTTATCCCCCCTTGACTAATATTCACAGAGTTTGACTTATCACAGTCAGTGCCTTCTGGATTCTCCAAAATTTGAGAGAGTCCGTTTGAATATTCCATTCTGTTAAAAACGCTGCCCTGCCCTCCAGCATTATTCACTGTATTAGATTGTAGAATGAACATACTGGTCAGCGTTTCCTGCCAGCCTAGTTGCCTAGCTACCATCTTACATGCATTGGGCTTGGACACCAGAAGAGATAATACCTGCAAAATGAAAGAGAACTGGCTGAACTGACCGAACAACTACATGTAAATTATTTTTGTTTACCTACAATGTAGAATCCACCAGACTGTCAATAAAAAAATGTCCAAAACTAATGTACGGTATGTGAAATGTCTGAAAGGTCAACAGCTTCTGGTCTAAAATTTTTTAAATAATCTTAAATCGATCCATTGCACTCTCCAATATGGAGAAGATGTTTCCTTCAAAACTGTTTTAAAGTATACCAATTGGAATACCTTCTGATTATTAAGATCATGTGTGTACTTGACAACGTGGAGACCCCGCCCCCTCAATCACCTCACCTAACTGTCTAGAAATGAAAGTGAAAGGAACTATTGTCTCACTTGTCTACTGGCCTCCAGTTTAATGTCCACACTGAGATATGGGATCAGTTGTAACACAGATAATACTGCGTTGTAGCTGTGGGCCGTATCTGAAAAATAGAACATGGGAAATGTGGATATAGACCATATATGATAATTTGTGGAACAGTGAAGTTTGACCATATGGGATAATGTGTGGAACAGTTCCATAGACCATATGTGATAATTTGTGGAATAGTTTTGTAGACCATATGTGAAAATTTGTGGAATAGTTCTACAGACCATATGTGATAATTTGTGGAATAGTTCTAAGACCATATGTGATAATTTGTGGAATAGTTCTAAGACCATATGTGATAATTTGTGGAATTGTTCTAAGACCATATATGATAATTTGTGGAATAGTTCTACAGACCATATATGATAATTTGTGGAATAGTTCTACAGACCATATATGATAATTTGTGGAATAGTTCTAAGACCATATGTGATAATTTGTGGAATAGTTCTACAGACCATATATGATAATTTGTGGAATAGTTCTACAGACCATATATGATAATTTGTGGAATAGTTCTACAGACCATATATGATAATTTGTGGAATAGTTCTACAGACCATATGTGATAATTTGTGGAATAGTTCTCAGACCATATGTGATAATTTGTGGAATAGTTCTACAGACCATATATGATAATTTGTGGAATAGTTCTACAGACCATATATGATAATTTGTGGAATAGTTCTACAGACCATATATGATAATTTGTGGAATAGTTCTACAGACCATATATGATAATTTGTGGAATAGTTCTACAGACCATATATGATAATTTGTGGAATAGTTCTACAGACCATATGTGACTGCATATTTCTAAAAACATCACATGAACCATAAATTAAACTCCTGTGATGATTTGTTCTTTAGCCCAATTCGGAAAGCGTTTATCTCCCTTGTTCCACCAGGGGCATATTGGTGCAGAGAACTTTCAGTAGGTACCGAAGGCCCTCACAATTAGTAGCTTCTCATACCTCTAATCTCAAAGAGAGGCAGTTATTCAAGGGGAGATCAGATACTTTCCGGAAAGGGCTATAGGCCATGTCTGATAATTTATGGAATAGTGAATAGTTCTACAGAAATATCAGGGTTCATACACTTACACTAAAACAAAATTCCAGGAGTTTTCCAGGAGTTTTCCAGGTCAATAATTTCAAATTTCCAGGTATAATTTTATTGCAATTCCAGGAGTTTCCAGGACTTTTTTAGAAATCTCGAATGGTGAATCCAGTTGCTGATTTTCTCTGTTCAAGTAACTCTTTGTGTTTAACACCCTTGGCGTGACTACGAATGGCAGGCTCCCCCATATTGGAAATATCAAACGTTTTTTGACAAACTTTACACCTCGCGTTGGACTTATCTGCACCCCATTCCAACCAGGCGGTGTAATTTGGTTGACTGAGCCAGCGCTCGTTGAAGACACATTTTCCAGGGGGCATAGTCAAGGTTCAAAAGTTCACCGAAGCGTGTCAACATTGACGGTAAACAAATTCTGAGCGGGAATTCTAGCAAAAGTGATTGAAGACCACTTTACGGCGAGTACAACTCTTAACCATTGATGTCGCAAACGAACTCAGTGAGTAGTCTCCCTTTATTCAGTTTCCCTTACGGCAAGTCGCGCACCTGTCACGACAATGAATGTTCGACGACCGGTCACCCAACATGAACAATGATAGTTTCGATTGATTTGATTACAGTTTACGGAGTTTCAACGTATATCATAACATTTGACCAGGCAAAAACGTTCGATTCGTGTGATTTGATTAAAATTAAGGAGTTTCCAGGACTATCACTTTATTTTTTAGGACATTCCAGGACTTTCCAACACTAGAATTAAATTTTAGGAGTTTTAAGGAGTTTCCAGGAGCCGTGCGAACCCTGAAATATGTGATAATTTGTGGAATTGTTCTGTGGGCCATATTGGGTCATTTGTGAAATACATGTAGTTTTACGGACCATATGTGATAATTTGTGAAATAAGTCCATAGACCATATGTGATAATTTGTGAAATATTATTGCAGAAACTTACCTGTCAGAGAGACTTGTTCTATAAACAACTTAATCATGGTAGACGACACCTGACAGCCATGCATCAGGCTGATTAGTCCAGAGTATCCGACGTCAGACAATCTCAGACGACCTTTACTCTTCTCATACACCTTGTCTGTACTCAGTAACAGACACAGGATCTGTCAGGGATAAACAGTCCATATATGTCTTACTATATCACACAAATCTTTGTATGTAACCAACATAGTGAATAAAACAGGATACATTCCAAAGAAACAAAGGTGCAGGTCTGGTGCCCATATGCACATTTTATAGATTAAGTGCTACAAACAGTGAACCTACATTTATCAACAATTTGACCTTGAAATGAAAAAGGTCATGACTTTGTGTAAATTTTAAAAATATAAATAATTAGATGGATTCAGTAGATTCTGTCAATTCTGTCAATTCCGACAGGCAAAAATTATAACCGATCCTCGACTTTCCAGAAAAATAACACAAAATGAGAAGAAACCAGGTCATTAAATGTCAGAGACAATATACAAAACTGTTTCACCCTTGATTAACAGAGTGCCAGTCCATATTTTCTAATTTCTATTTCCTCCACAAGGGGGCGCTTGTCTTACCTTGAGAACCTTCTCTCTCAGCGTGATGGAGTATTCTCGGATCATGAGGAGACCATACAAGAGATCGGCCATCTCTGGCTCAAACAGCAGGAGGAATAGCTGATCCTGTTTCCCCCTCTTCTCCATTACACCAATCAGTAGGTCCGACACTTCTACCATCTGTGCAAAGACCAATCCAATTCATCCTTACATCATACACAACTTCAATTACACCAATGAAAAGGTCACTTGATAAATAAATGTAGATGTGTCTGGAGAAGAATTGAGCAACATTAGGGAGCTTCTTGAAATTAGGAATTGAGTTCCCTGGTAGGGATGGCATATGCCAGTTATTCAAATGGGATACACCATGCCCAGTTTGGTCTTCTGATCTGGATGGATTAGAGTTCCAGTTAGGCCATTCCCCCCATGCTGCTGCATGTTATGGCATAAGCCATCCTTTGTCTGCCGAGTTCCAAACTGTATGGCATGGAGTTCCTAGGAGTTCCAACACGGCGCACCATGCTACTCTGTTTAGAATGCCTTATGCCAGTTCCTAGTATGCCCTAATTTCAAGAAGCTCCCTTAGTCCACCAATATACAGTATAAGAGCTGGCATAATTCTTACCAAGTCCTCTTCCTTAATGGCTACCAGGAAACCAATAATCTGTGAGAGTTCCTCAAACGTGATGTCTTTGATGATGTAGTACCGTATCAGACCAAAGAGGGAGCCTCGTATCGTCTTGGAATCCTCGGGAGATAGGCCGTTTTCTTTGTTTGTGGAGCTGAACATAAAAGTAAAACATATTAAGATGACTCGTGGGGCAAACATGAGTGACGTCAGTTTGAAAGAGTTGTCTTCCTTCAATGTCATGGACTACCTAGCAATAACGTACCGACAGAAATGAGTGACGTTATTTTGGAAGAGTTTGTCTTCCTTTAATGTCACGGACTACCTAGCAATAACATACCAACAGCTGCAGATGATAGGGTGGGGTTCTTCAAAGCGCTTTGTTTGAACAATTTGAAGGAAAACACATACATTTGATCTGATTCATCAAAAGATACTATGATGGAGATCCTTTGTTCAAATTATCAACACATATACTGTACACCATACTTTTTACTGAAAAACTTCCACTCATCTTTGATCAGTGTAGACAATGACTCGCCCACCTCACGGGTGACTCACATAGTGACTCATGTAGTGACTCACCTGTAGTACGAGCGGATCACTTCCAGAATATACTGTACACCATACTTCTTCCTGAAGAACTTTCGATCATCTTTGATCAGTGTGGACAAGTACTGGATGTGACCTGGAAAAAGCATGAAAATTAGTGAATCATACATGTAGTGACCAACTGGATCAGGGTCAGCATAGAGAAAGAAATGCGTAACAAATAGAGATATCTGATCTGATGCTCAAATACTCAGACAATGTTCTGATTCTCATAATTCTCAAATATGGTGATCCAAGTTTTCTAATTCTACATTATCATTATCATGAATTTTAACTGGAATAATCTACTTTCGACTGGATTTTGTGAGAGGTATTCTGGAAGGCACAATTGCTGGACTAGCACAATATCATATGGTCAATCAACACTAGCCCATATTTTCACTACCAGTTGGGCCTTTCACACCTTTGTGACCCAGCTAACCAATCACTATCCCTACAAGTTGTCAATTGAAGAGCAATCCGTTTTGGTATTTATTCTTTATTTTTTATATCAAAAATTCTATTTTTGGTATCAAAAATTCTATTTTTGGTATCGAAAATTCTATTTTTGATATCAAAAATAAAACTAGATTTTTGATATCAAAAATAAAACTAGAATTTTGATATTTAAAAAATCTGATACCAAAAATTTATATTTTGCTATAATCACTATTTCTGACTGGGAATTCACTATTACCCCAGATCCTAAAGTCAAACAGCACATACTGGTGTAGACTGTGTAGGATAGATGTGTTATCTGTTAGTGTATATATTCACCAATTCTGACCGGGAATTCACTCTTACCCCAGATCCTAAAGTCAAACAGCACAAACTGGTGTAGACTGTGTAGGATAGATGTGTTATCTGTTAGGTGTATATACTCACCAATTCTGACCGGGAATTCACTCTTACTCCAGACCCTAAAGTCAAACAGCACATACTGGTACAGACTGTGTAGGATGGATCTGTTGTCTGCACCACTGGCTAACACCAACAACTGGACAGCCATCAATACATTCACATCTATCAACTTAGGATTCACCTGTTTTCGCAAAACAAATTGAAAAAAAAAGGTTAGCTTAAGAATTTATTTCACTGATTTACTGGGGAGTTGCTACAAAACAACCAATTCTTTCACTGTCCCTAGTTAATTCATTTTTTTAGGCATAGATCCTGTGTGAGCTAATTTGCGGATCTTACACATTGTTTCCGATTGATAGACTGAACTGTATGCTACTTAGAGGGAAAGATTGCGGTGGGTTCCCATGGTAACAATACACAGAACCTCAAATCAGGTTCCGCCCCTTATTGAAAACAGACTAATTTTGTTGGCACTGTGAACAGTTCGTACAAGTATTCTATTTAAATCTATCCAGTGAAACAAACAAACTAATATGAAGCCGTTTTATGGATTGGATAGGGTTCTCATTGTAATGTGATAACACCTCATAGGTCAACTTCGCACCTGTTTAGATCTTTATTTTATGAATTGGTTAGGATTCTCATTGTAATGTGATAACACCTCATAGGTCAACTTCGCACCTGTTTAGATCTTCATTTTATGGATTGGTTAGGATTCTCATTGTCAATGTGATGACACATCAAAGGTAACCTTGGCGCCTGTTTATACCTCTGTTTGATGGATCGGATATGGCTCTCATTGTAAATGCGATACACATCAAAGGTAAACTTGGCGCCTGTTTATACCTCTGTTTTATGGATTGGATATGGCTCTCATTGTAAATGTGATACACAACTTGGCGCCTGTTTATACCAGTTTTATGGATTGGATATGGCTCTCATTGTAAATGTGCTAAACAACTTGGCGCCTGTTTATACCTCTGTTTTATAGATTGGATATGGCTCTCATTGTAAATGTGATGACAACTTGGCACCTGTTTATACCTCTGTTTTATGGATTGGATATTGCTCTCATTGTAAATGCGATGACACAGCTTAGCACCTGCTTATACCTCTGTTTTATGGATTGGATATGGCTCTTATTGTAAATGTAATGACACAACTTGGCGCCTGTTTATACCTCTGTTTTATGGACTGGAGAAGGCTCTTATTGTAAATGTGATGAGACAACTTGGTGCCTGTTCATACCTCTGTTATATGGATTGGATATGGCTCTCATTGCAAATATGGTGACAACTTGGTACCTGCTTATACCTATTTTATGGATTGGAAATGGCTCTCATTGTAAATGTGATGACAACTTGGCACCTGTTTATACACCTGTTTTATGGATTGGAAATGGCTCTCATTGTAAATGTGATGACAACTTGGCACCTGTTTATACCTCTGTTTTATGGATTGGATATTGCTCTCATTGTAAATGCGATGACACAGCTTAGCACCTGCTTATACCTCTGTTTTATGGATTGGATATGGCTCTTATTGTAAATGTGATGACAACTTGGCGCCTGTTTATATCTCTGTTTTATGGACTGGAGAAGGCTCTCATTGTAAATGCGATGACAATTTGGCACCTTTTTATAACTCTGTTTTATGGATTGGATGGTAAATTTCAAATATACATAAAACACAGCAATTTCACCAACTTGTGAACATATAGCAATTAAGTTTCATTTATATATTCCCTGAGTGACTATAACAGAATCTCTTTCATAATTTATTACTAGTAAATTCGGTCCATGTTGCTGAGTACAAATTTTTGGCTGATAAAGAAAATCTCTGTATGTGTGTATGCAGGGAGATAACCTACTAGGCAAAACCACTATAAAGGTCTAAAACCCAAATATCACGTTTGGACATCCTTAATTCTAAATCACTCACTCACTTTACCTGTTGTAGAAGAGCTCCGATTGTAGCAGCACAGTTGGTATGGAGGAACGTGTCCTGGTTCACGGCACTCGTCTGTAACATGTGACGTAACAATGTCAAAAACCCGGCTACCTGATTCTGCTCTAGTTTAGCATCTGTAAATAGATAAGATAGTAATGGAATAATATAAGGTCTACATTTACATCCATCTAGATTTCCCTACTAATTATGGACAAAATGTCACATCACTTAATAATCACATTTTATACTTTCTCATTTCTTGGAAATTATCAGGCCAGAATATCTCACAAAACAGGTAGTTCTGGTTCAGTGACAGTGTAGGTTGTGAATGATAGTTCTGGTTCTGTGTAGGTTGTAAATGACAGTTCTGGTTCTGTGTAGGTTTTAAATGACAGTTCTGGTTCCATGTAAGTTGTGAATAATAGTTCTGGTTCTGTGTAGTTTGTAAATGACAGTTCTGGTTCTGTGTAGGTTTTAAATGACAGTTCTGGTTCCATGTAAGTTGTGAATAATAGTTCTGGTTCTGTGTAGTTTGTAAATGACAGTTCTGGTTCCATGTCGGTGGTAAATGATAGTTCTGGTTCCATGTCAGTTCCATGTAACCGATAGTTCTGGTTCAGTGTAGGCTCCATGTGATCAAAATTTCTGGTTCCGTGAAGGTTCTGTGTGATCCATAATTATGGTTTCGTGTAGGTACTTCTGGTTCCATGTAGGTTCCGAATGACCAATAGTTCTGGTTCTGTGTATGTTCCATGTGATCGATACTTCTGGTTTGATGTAGGTTCCATGTGGTTTATAGTTCTGGTTCTGTGTCAGTTCCGTGCGACCGATAGTTCTGGTTCGCTGTAGGTTCTGAGTAAGCTAATTTGTGAATCCAATACATTGTTTCTGATCGATAGGCTGAACTGTGTGTTGCTTGAGGTAAAGGTTGCAATAGATTCCCTTGGATATAATACATGGAACCTAAAATCAGGTTCCACCCCTTACTGAAAACAAACTAATTTTGTTGGCACTGTGAACAGTTCGTACAAGTATTCTATTTAAATCTATCTAGTGAAACAAACAAACTAATATGAAACTGTTTTACGAATTGGATATGATTCTCATTATAAATGTGATGACACCTCAGAGGTAAACTTTGCACCGCTTTAGATCTTCATTTTATGGACTGGATATGGCTCTCATTGTAAATTTGATTCTGACAATTGGACAATGAAGTTGTAGTCATGTGACTGGTGGACCATTCAGACCAGACCCATTTAATCAACAAGATACACCATCGAAGGTATGTTGCAGAGTACCAACACTACCGTAAAGAGATATCTTCAATTGCTATTCATGTCTGAACATCAAGCTAGCTCACCAGCATAAGAACTGCTAGGGATAACCACCCAATCATCCTGTACCTCTCCGGTGACTGGAGGTAGATATTCACCCTCCTCAGAGTCTCCATTCAAGGGTGTTGAGGCTGGTGACTTGTCTACCTGCTCCAAGAGTGGCAGAAGGACCTGGATACCTCCTATACAGTTGATGACATCCTGTCAACATCATGAGAAATTGAACATGTATGACATCAATTATCATAATTTTTTTTTTTTTCAGTTAAGCCCTGGACGTACCACTGGGCATTTATTCCGTATCAGTGACCACGTATTTACATAGAAAAGCCCTTACAGATCCACGTGGTCATGGAGTAGACAGGGCGTGGCTTGAAAAATGTGCAAACATGAGATGGTTTTAATATCAATGCATTCAGAGATCAACATGACAGTTTGACAGTAAATAAAATACACCGTCACTCTCTCTCCCCCCGCCCCCCGCGCTCACATATATATCATTTTTGACATTAAATAAAATACACAGTCACTCTCTCACCGCGCACATATTATAACTGGCCTGTTGCGAAAGCGTCTGAACTCTATTTACATAGAAATGCCCTTACAGGTCCACGTGGTCATGGAGTAGACAGGGCGTGGTTTGAAAAATGTGCAAACATGAGATGGGTTTAATATGCATTCAGAGATGAACATGATCAAAAATGTTTGACAGTAAATAAAATACACCGTCACTCTCTCCCCCCGCCCCCTCCTCGCCGCGTACATAATATAACTGGCGTGTTGCGAAAGCGTTTCGCACTCTATCTGTCAATCAAGTGTTCAAGGCGGTCTAGACAGAAATGGGCGTTCCAATATTGGCATATAGATTTGACAAAGGGAGGGCATTAGATTACTGGGCGTGACTTATAAAATAGTTATTTTTCAGTACATTGTTTAGGATTTAGGCAACTTTGTAACGCGTACATTGCTACATATTGCTAAACTGCTTTGCCACACACGGAACAAAGTTATTGAATTGTTGTCAAAATGTTGCGAGAAAGTATCGTACGCTTTATATGTTAATCAAAGCGAAGTACACAAAAGGGAGGAGTTACATAATCAGCCAGTTTTTTTCACCAGAATGGCTTAGCCGTGTCAAGTAATGCTCAAAGAACAATTTTGTATTGAAATGCATATTAAACATGTTAAATCTGAACGAGAGACATTCAACCTGGGGCGCTCGCAAGCGCCCGAGGTGCAAAGTCAATAAACAACTAACTTTGTGCGAACCAGAGTGAGACAGAATGACAATATGCACAATTCTAACGGTGTCACATCGGACCCGGCACGCCAGGGCTATTTCAATAAGTACCCCCCCCCCCCCGCCACCCCACACTCCCCAAATATCTCCAACCCATATACCCAGTGCGAGACAAGGACAAACTACAAAGGCACACGAGTCCATATAGTATACGTCAATAGACATTTTATATTATACTGTTATTATTAACAGGATAATGGAATATTTCATTCAGGTGAAGTGTTACTTTGTTATCTTTGTATACTTTAGATAGAACCAATGTGTTATTTCTCAATGTTTTGTTGAAAACCGAATAGACGGGGGTCTTTTTCGTTACTCGACATTTGTAAATGAAAAACTTTGCTTGCAGCAAAATATAATTTATGAGCTGATTATATTTGATTTTACCCAAGTAGCCATAGAGTATTGTCGAGGTCATAGATCGAATGTCAGAACCTGTATACAAATACAAAAAATTGCCGACGTCTGACCAAAACCGATCGTTTTGCGGGCAGTGTATAAAATAATGTTCAATTGTGTCTTCCATGCCACAAATATCGCATGCGGAACTTGCCTTAAGTTTCAAGCGATAAAACAGGTATCGATTACAAGGAATGATATTGTGTAGTAATTTGTACTGAAGCTCTTTAATTTTGTTTTCTAATGGCAGGCTATGTTGAAGATGCCATACCCTGGTCGCATTGCTTTTGTCAACGATTGTCCATTTGCTATAATCGAATTCAACTTTCTGTTTTGCTTTTAGTTGACTGTACCAAAATTTACAGTTTAGTTTGGTGTTTTCCAGGGAAAACCCCTTTATTAAAGGTGTACCATTGATCTCTGCGATTGGAGCATACCTATTGTAGATGTTAGAGCCAATATACGACATTACGGCTCTTACAGTCCTATAGTAATCTTTTGGATTGCACAAAAACAAATATTTTTTCTCCAAGTCAGACAAAGAGAGTAATCTTCGCCCTGAGTCATATATATCCCTGACAAAGTTGATGCCCACTTGATGCCACGTTTTACTGTATAATGACTTCGAACGCGACAAGATATTTCCGTTATTCCACAGCACTTCATTATATGGATCTACATCAGCGATCTCTCTTATCTCGGACCAGGCGGACAGTATTTCTTTGTAAAAGTCTGGAATATGCTGATTAAGCTTAGACGTTTCGTAATTACAACTTAATACAAAGCCAAACCCCCCTAGATTTCTGAATATTTCATTTGCACCTAGCTTCCACGCGGACAACTTCTCTGTAAAATATCTCGAGAGCCATGCAAGTTTTAAAGCTTTGTTGTGATCCGAGAAATCTCGGCAATTCAGACCCCCGTTAGTTATGTCAGCACATAGAAGTTTTCGTTTGATTTTTTCCTGACGGTAGTTCCAGATAAACTGAAACATTTCTTTGTTTATCTGGTGACAATATGGTTTTGGAATTGGCAACACAGAAGCAAGATATGTAAGTCTTGAGATGCCCTCTCCCTTGGCAAGCAAAGATCTTCCGAAAATTGTTAAAATCCTCGATGACCAAATTTTGAATTTTTTCTTAACCTTTCCAATGGTTGTATCTAAATTTTTGTTTAATACTGCCCTGTTGCGTTCAACTGTTATTCCGAGAATTTTTATTGGATTCAGACAAATGAGCAAACCAGGTACTTTAATGTGTTTGTTTTTTCTTCTGGCAAATGGGAACAGCTTAGACTTTTGTAGGTTTAGACGAAGTCCTGTTACGTCTTCCAACGATTTGTATTTTTCAATTGTATTATTAACTGAGTGGATATCCTTCAGAGTTAGATTAGAATCGTCGGCATAAAACACCCCCTTAACTTCTTCGTTGTCCACATATATTCCTTTTATACTGTTATCCTTGCGGATTTCGTTGTTAATTAATTCAACACATAGGAGAAAAATGTATGGAGATAATGGACACCCTTGCCTAGTTCCTCTGTGGAGGTTAAACCAATTCGTGGATTTACTTTTATTGACTACACAGCTACTGGATTGATTATACAAAGTAAATATATACTTTCTGAATATAGGCCCAACATTAAACTTGCTTAAAGTATATTCCAAATACGACCATTCAACGGAATCAAATGCCTTTTCCAGGTCCAATGAGAGTAACCAGTTATTCGAATAATTTTCATTTTCTAGCAAATCCAAAATATAACGAATATTATCTCCAATAAATCGACCCTTTAAGAATCCTGTTTGGGTGTAGTGGATCAAATTTAGTGGCTTAATCCGATTGGCTAAAGCTTTAGCAATTATTTTATAATCTACATTGAGTAGGGATATCGGTCTCCAATTATCTATAAATTTGAGATTTTTCCCAGGTTTTTCTATCAGCGTTATTATACCTCTTCTCTGGGAAAGACTTAAGGGAGTAGAGGACGTTCATTTCTAGAGGTTGAATTTTTTTTTAAATTTCAGGATTTTTTCACCCGGGTAGGAGAAGATGATCCATGAAAAAAAAAAATGGGGTCACCATACTCGTTAACATGAAGCTGCGCTATCGAAACCCCTCGGCTCTGAACCCCAGCTATTATAATGTAAGGGTGTCTCTACCAATTGATTGGCTTGTGGGAAGAAATATTTACCCCTGGTATTGCAAGTGTACTTTCTTTGAAAAAAAAAAAAAGTTTTCCTTCCCTTAAATTAATTTGTTTCTGGAATAAATACATACACTATAGATATACGTTTGTTCTTCGCATTGTGTAAGAGAATAAATCAATAAATCAGTCATCCAATCAATAAATAAATGTGATAGTATACAAACATGATATAGAAATTATATGCAAACTTAACGGAATTAGTGGATTTTATTAGACAAGTGGCATAACTCTGCAAAATACTTTCTGACACGACTCATTTTCGATAGGCGTCTAGTTCAGGTCAAGAGAAACAACTGTATCACGTTAGGATGTTGTATATGGAACGGTTCTGAAATTATCACAATAACAAATCGTAAATGGACAAGGGGCATAACTCTGCAAATACTTTCTGACACGACTCATTTTCGATAGGCATCTAGTTCAGGTCAAGAGAAACAACTGTATCACGTTAGGATGTTGTATATGGAACGGTTCTGAAATTATCACAATAACAAATCATAAATGGATTTTTATTTGTAAAAAGGGGCATAACTCTGCAAAATATTGTCCGAGATGACTCATTTTCGATAGGCTTCTGATTTACGTGAAGATAAATAGATGTAACAAGTTTGGTTGCCATGCATGAAACGGTTCTGTAGATATCGCGGTAACGGACGGACGGACGTACGGACGTACGGACAGCCGTACATGATGACGACAATACCCCTAGGCCAAAGTTGGCCGAGGGGTAAAAAAAATATGGCAGCCAAATGCATGTATACCACTTAAAAGCCATAACACTGAATACATAGAGAAATTTGATTTTTTTCTTCTTAGATGTTCAATAGATCAAACTTCCCAAGGTCAAATTTTCACCATTTTGCTATATAATACTAAACACATATACATGTAGTGCTTGTTAAATATGTAATAAAAACAGTGAGACACCATACTTTCTTAGAAAATATTAGCGGTATAACAGATAAACGGAGCCTTTTCAGTCCTATTTCCAGGAGGGGGTGGGGGTGGGGAATCGGGGTGGGTGTGGAGAATATTATTGAAGATCAATTTATTAGCCATTCAGAAGTTTTGTTTCAGTTGAAACTGAATAAGAGTGAATTTGGGGGGTATTCCGGAGGAACAATTTTTAATCTATGGAGCACTTTGCATCCTTCAACCGTTGAATTTAAAATGCCAATGTTTTGGTCCATCCCATCACACTATCGAACCACCAGTAAAACGCATAAATCATGTAAATGGTTGTGTTGTGTCTTTTGTTGATTTTTATTCCATTTTGATATGTCTGGGTACTTTTGTTAGGAAATTCAGCTTGTTTTGAAAAATTTGACAAATGACCATGTTGTAGCCCCATAAGAGCAGGGAAATGAACGTCCTCTACTCCCTTAATAAACCAGAATTCATCGATGACTGGATAGACTGCATCAGCAATTCTTTAATGCTCCCCCAACATGCTTGAAAAAATTCGATGCTAAGTCCATCACACCCTGGTGACCGATTCGCTGGCATGCTAAATAGAGCATCATAGCATTCAGTCTCTGTGATGGGAGCATCTAAAGTTTCTTTGTTTTCTTCTGATAATTGAGGAACATCGTGAGGAAACGATTGCTGAAATTGCGGTGTAGAAGAAGTAGGTATTTTCGATTGATAGAAGTTAAAATAAAATGATTCAAGTTCTGTCAAAATTTCACCATCTCCTGTTACATCCGATCCATCATTCTTGATGATATGATTTATACTGTTTTTATTGTATTTGTTTTTCTCCAAGTTATAAAAGTATTTCGAGCTTTTTTCACCGTGTTCAAGCCAGCGACATTTCGATCTAATGAAAGAGCCGTTGGCCTTTTGTTCGTATATATTTTCTAATTCAGATTTAGTGCTCTCGTAATTCGTTTCCATTTGTTTATTGTTAGGATCATCCAGCATGCAGTTGGATAGTATGCAAAGAGACTTAACTAATTCATTTTCTCGTTTTCTTTTGTGATATGCTTTTCTTTTCGAAATTTCAATACTTATGTTCATAATTTTATATTTTAGCCAGTCCCAGCGCAAGCATGGATCCCATGATTCACAGTCTTTCTGAACAGACTTGCATAACTTTTCAACTTCATCAATAAAATTTGCATCGTTAAGTAGGGAATTATTGAATTTTCAAAAATTAGGTTTGGATTTGGTAATCAATCGGTTAAAAGTTACTATGTGACTATTTTGTGGTCCGATTTAATGCTTGGGAGAATTTCTGAGTCTGATGACAAATTTTGTAAACTCTTCGATACGAGCCAGAAGTCGATTCTTGACTGTGTGTCATTGTTTTCCGCCACGTGTATGATTCTTTTTGGCCATGAAGAAATCTCCAGATATCAATCAGACCAAAATCCGAAATAATACCATGCAATTCGGGAGAAGACCGAAGGACAGCATTCTTGTTGAGAAGGTTAGATGGAGATTTTCTGTCTAATAATGGGTTGAGTGTCGTGTTGAAGTCCCCGCCCCAAATAATGTTTTGGCAGTTGAAATCAGATGATAATTTTATTTGGATATCATTAAAGAACACTCTGCGCTCTTTATCACAATTCGGAGCATATACGTTGATAACTGTTAGCGGCCTTTCATTTGTTTCAATTTCTGCAATTATAAATCTTCCATTCGAATCATTAGAAAGTTTATTTATCCTAATGCTATTATTTTGGAATATTATAGCTACCCCACGACTAGTGTTTGTTCAATGAGCATATTCTATTTTTCCATTTGGACCCCATTCATTGGACCAAAAGCTTTCATCCTTTTAAACACTGTGCGATTCCTGTAAAAAAATAATGTCTGACTTTTGTTTCTTCAGGTATAAAAAAACTTGTCTACGTTTGTCATTGTCTCGCAGCCCCCTTGCATTAAAAGAAATACATTTCATAGAGATGAATAAAACAAATCAACAATTGTAAGAGGGAAGTCCCCCTATAACTAATCCCTTAATATATTCTACATTGCAGGGGTCGATAGGGTATGTAACTCTCAAATCTGGTTACAAATTTAGGCAAGTTTAAGCTTACAATATTACTAAAAGATTTTGCATTTTATCTCAACATTATTTTGAGTTCATGCCATGTCCTATTAAAACAGCCCCTGCATCAACCCCTGCGATGTCACAGAGATTCATTAATCTAATCATCATTCAACGATATCATACTGTGATAACATGTTTACTAATAATTCGGTCTGAACATCTTAGAACATATATACAAACGATCGAATATTTAGCGACATACTGTGGAGGATAACGCGACGTGCGTATAGCTGCCTAAAGCATTAACAGGACACCCCCAATTGAGGACGGTATTTTATATACACTCTCAGCTAAAGGGATGTATTTTACACCCTCCTTGTTTCAGGGCGAACATCCTTTTTGGTGTTAATTAACGCCTCTCAGGTATACCGGTATGAAAACAATGGCAATGCATATTTTGCGCAAGATCAAAGTTTTCAACTATCTGGTGCCACAATAATACCGAGAAACAGACCATGACATTCATTTATTTAATTATTACTGTTACTATTAGTTTTAAAGATATCTTTCCAATAGAGACTTGAATACATCTAAATATAAACTTGAGATTATGCAATATTAAGATGCCAACTTTTGAATTATCTCCCCTGAACAGGGAATTTGAACAGCTGTAACATCTAACTTTAGGTAGCAGGTTTCTGACAGTGTGTGAAACATTCTCATCTTCATTCTTAACTCTATTTTTGACTGATTTGCTTACAACATAAATTATAAACCATATTCATCATGTAATATTTACTACAATTTGACAAGCAGAAAAGAACTTCAAATTTACTTTTCAACAAAACTGTGTAGTGAAAATGGGTGAAAAAATTGTAAATGTTAGTGGTACCTTGATATCCCAGGTCAGCCAGAGTTTACCCACAATCTTCCCATGATTCCCTTGGGCTGATAAATCCAAACAGAGGCTGTCTTTACATGCCTGGTAAATAGAAAACAGGTGAAAGTCACATCTCGTTTGTGTGGTTAGAAATGAGTTTACACTTATGCATTACAACATAAGCATCATTGTCACAATTATAACGGAATTAACCAAGTTCCCCACACCCCCTGTGGCACTACGTACAGGCGCATGCCCGACAAACAGTCTGGGAGAAGTTTCACAGACTACTCTCCATCTTGACCTTAGAGCTGGAGTCCCCGGACAGATCTCCAGCCCCCCCCTCCACTTTCTTTCTTCTCTACCCTCCACTCCCTACTAGAGCAGAGATGATAACTATTCACCTTACCTTGGCATTATAGTGAAGGAGTAGTTTGCCTGATAGATCAGACAGTTCACCATCTTGACCAAACACCTGTAGATGGTTCGGACCTGTCAGATAACAACATTAATTACAGATACGAATGCTCATATTTAATCAAATCCAGGTAATTTTGTAATTGCAATGGGTAATTTATATTATATCAGAAATGACAATACATCTTTGGACAGTTTGGAAATCCGCCATGTTTCCTTCCCATCGTGCAATGCGCACCACGAGTTACTTTAGCTCACATAATGTTGTAAGTATAGGCGGCAGCAAGAAATGCAAAAATAAATAAATTTCCCTTATGCTTTGGCTCTTCAAACGTTTCAAAATAATTCTTTAGGTCTTTATCACTCTTTTATCCTTCTTCGGATGGGTTGCATAAATGGATCTACAGCCGAAAGATGTTGACTTTCTGTACTGCAGCCGACAGAGATTTTCTGTTGAACTGGTGAAGCATGGGCGACAACTCTTGTTGTACCCGTCCTCACACAGGCGTTCTTTGAAACTGTCCACGGATGTATTGGTATGGTCTTTAGCCCGTCACTAAATAACTCATATAATAAACACTTTTAAGGAAAGAATAAATTAGCCATCAGTGGCCATCCATATTGAACCCATACTTGACCCCCCCCCCCCCCTTCTCAAACTGAAGAGTTATACACCCACCCATGGTTACATGTAATACACTCCTGATATATCCCTTATGAATAACTCCATAGTAACTGTGAAGTTATACACCCACCCATTGGTATAATACACTAAAGACATTTCCCTTATGGGTAACTCACAGAGATTCTGGCTTTGATTCCCCCAGATTTTTCCTCTTCAAATTTATTTCCCAATATGATATTCTATTAATTTCTATTATGAAATTTCACATTAATCAAAAGAATAAATATTTAAATACACACCTGATGTAAACAATTTCTTGACTTGGGTTTCTTGAACTGGTTCGGAGAAGATACACACGGACCCTATCTGTCCAACAAGTGGTATGGGGGGACCCCAGATGTCATCCTGGGTGCCCCCGGGCAGGTTACTGACTCCTGGATGACCTGCCACGATTGACTTGGCCGAGCTCTGGAAGAATCCTTTAAAGGGGAGTTTTGTCCCTTTAGCCTCCGGCGCCGTCGGTGACATAGGGGGGACCAGCTGATCAGGGTCTATGACATTGCGAAGTCCTGGTGAACCGATACGACAGGATGACAGGGGCTGTTGGGGAAAACACATTAAGTTTTACCAGAATCAGATATGCTACAATTCCAATCTAGAATAGTTTTGTGTAAAAGTAAATCCATAAAGTATGTTTGTAAGGTACTTTAAGGTAGATCAAAAGGTAAGTCTATAAGGTGCAACTGTGAAGTACGTCTATAAAGTATGCCTATAAGATATGTCTATAAAGTATGTCTATGAAATTGATATTGTCATTTTCAAGGTTTTCAAGGTAGAGTGCAAAGTCTGGGAGGGAGTGTGATGTTGTTGGGTAGAGGGAGGGGGGCTCATTCAAGGAAACAAGATTGACTGGAAATTTATATGTTGCAGACTTTCTGAATAGACAAGTTTCGGTGGAGGTGTTGTTTGATAACCAGGTTGATCAATATGTACCTCTGTTAAACTTGGGTATTTGAACTGTGCATTTATCCGCTGTTTCCCATCAATGTAAACAGCCACCTGACTGTGACCAAACGGGCGACGAGAGCTGGTGTGAACCACATCAATGCAGTGCTGAAAATACATGTGTACGACAGTAAACATGGTAACTGATTTCTTAACATGATGGAGAAAGCCTTACACGGACAAGATGGCAGCCAACTCTACCAAAAGTGAACCAATGAAAAACTCCTCAAAATGAAAACCTGAGTGGTCGAAGTCCCCCCAATAGTGATTTGGATTAGAAGCGCAAGATTGATTCCCTGGCATCAAAAGCAAGCCCAAGTGAGATACCCATATATCAAATTTGTTCTGAAAAGAAATTTTGATTTGGCCCCCAGGTGGCACCATTTGCACCTATATCCAGACTGGCATAAAAAACAATTCCAAGAGAGATCTTGGAGCAAGGTACCAACAAAAGAGATTTGGAAAGAATCCATTCAGGTTTTTTTCGAAAGTTAATGTCCAGAATGAACTTTTAACTTGGCCCCCAGGTCTTGAGGCAAGGTACCCACAAACCAAATTTGGTAAGAATCTTTTGTTTTTCACATAACTTGACCCCCAGGTGGCACCACCTATAAGACTGAGCATGGAAACCAATCCCAAATGAGATCTTGAGGCAAGGTAGCCACAAACCAAATTTGGAAAGAATCTGTTCAGGTTTTCACATTTAACTTGGCCTCCAGGTGGAACCACCTACAGGCGGATCGGCAATCAAAACAATCCGATGTGAGATCTTGATGCAATTAAATTTTTAAAGAATCCATTCAGTTTTTCAAAATTTATTGTCCAGAAATGAAGTCAGACAGACAGATGGATACACACACAGAGGATTGGATGGACCTCAATACTATAACCCCACTCTAGTCCTTCTGGCGTTAGGGGACAACTAAATTAGAATTGGTGAAAATTAGTTTACAATTCAAGTTTACCAAAGACAAAATTGGTTGGGTTGTGTTACCAAAGGAATGTGACACAAAATTATTGCTCTAATACATAGTCAGAGGATGAGATTGAAAGGTCAAAGGTCAGGTGTCATCAATGTACTTAGGCCACAGCAATTTCTTTTTTTGTTTCACAGGCAGATTATTATTATTTATTTTTCAAGATGCTAGGCAATAATATCTTGACATTATGGACAGCTAGGTCCAGATGAGCAAAATTTCATCTACCCACAGAAAGAAAGGGGAAAACTTCAATGTCCAGGTTTATTTTTATTGTCGCTTCAAAATTGAAATAAACTAAAATCTGCCCGTCAAACAAAACATACATGTATCATTGGTGTGGCCTTAGTCTCAAAGTTGTGACCTTCTTTATCAGGTTAGGGAAAACCTCTCTCTAAAAATGGAGGTAAAAAAGGTCATTTTTGCTTGATAACTTTTGACTTATTCATCATAACGCTACAAAATCTTCAGGCATCTCACTTTACATATTGTTACATGCCGGAACAGTGGTTTTCCAATGAAATTGTGCATAGTCTAATTGTTAACAGAGAACAAAACATGTCGTCAACGACAATTTGTTATTTCAATACCATCCGATGCGGATAAATATATCCATGGTCACCTATGGCGGATGTTTCTATCTTCGATATATCAGTGAATTTATTGGACAAAAACGACCTTTTTTACCTCCATTTTTAGAGAGAAGTTTTCCCTAACCTGTTTGTGTCCTTGTTATCCATATTATTAGCAGACTATTTACCCAGCATTGATCTTTGAGCTGAACATCAGAAACAGACACTGATGAGAATTCTTTCTTGTTGAACACCGCTACAACCAGTGTGCAATCAGGTGTGAAGAATGCCTCGAAACCACTCCCCGATGATGTGCTCAACCTAGTCAAATACACAAATGGCCTACATTAACAGCAAAAAATACTCTCATCCATTTTCACAGTTGATCTCCATTGGAAAACTCACTGGGGAGATTGTCAGGAACTATATACTTCAGAGAAATTGTTTTGTTTACAAAATATGGTTGAACACCGATTCTCTATCTTTCTTTTCAGAATTTCAATATCGTTTCATTTAGCCTTTAGATATTGTTTCATTTGGTAAACAGAAAGACAAATCATTTAGCTTAGAAACAAAAAATTATAAACACAATATAAACAAAATGATATTGAATCTTCCGATAAAATCCATTTGCATTGATAAATGCTAAACCAAATGAAAATAACCAGACATGGAATACTGTTACTCCTGTATAGGGGACAGACAAGGCAATTTGAATACAGACTAGATATTAATATCCAATAATTTTGGTTTTTTAAATTTATTTTTGGTCTAAATGACAGGAATATACAAGCTCTTATCATGTACGTACACATAAAGCTGTCTACGATAAAGCTGAGGATCAACGACATTCTGATGGCTGACATCAATGTCTGTATCCAGACAGATCCAGGCATGGAAGGAGAACCCTCCACCCGGCCACTTCTTCAAACCCTGGGATAATGACACACCCTGTACACAGAGAGAGAATATATATTATGTATACAGTATCATTTTGGAGGATCAGTGGTTCTTTATTGGGAGATTGTCTGCATGTGACACACCCTCGCCCCTCCCTTTCTTGGCTCTGGTTTAACCAGTTAAGTTCACCAGATAGTCCAGATGAAAATGTGCATATAGCCTGCGGTACAGTTGACTAGAAAGGGCCGTAACTCTAGAAAAATCATTGAAATGGGTAAAAAACAAAAATAAGCATCTACGACAAGAATTTAAACTTCTTAGCCAATTAATATAGGAGATATAGTCCAGCCAAAAAGTAATATAGTATATATAAATGACAATGATGAAGGGCAGTATAAGTGGCAAATAATCAATATCAGTTAAAAAAATCGAAAATGCACATGTACCGATCATCTTCCATGTAAATATCCATGAAATAGTATTACCGAGATATGGACTAAAGAAACCTATATTAAGGTTTACAATTAACGACTGTATTCTGGGCAAAAGCATTAAAATGCCTGATGGACAAAATCTGACAGTGCGCATCTGCAAGATGTTAAGCATCTTCAGTACACATTTTGAAGTTGTCCATCAAGTAGTAACCGAAATATCCATGTGATATCCACATGACCATACGGCAAGACACACAGGCGGACAGACTATCGATGAACAAAGAGATTGCTATATGCCCTTCTCTAATTAGAGGGGTGGCATAATAAAGGTCTTATTTAACATAGTACGATCCTATTCTGTACTGGTACCTGAAATTGTACAAGCTAAAGCTCTCCAACAATATTGTCATGAAAACAGAGCTACATTATGCGGCTATGATACAAGCTAAACTTACATCAGCAGGGTCCTGAACATAGATATAATGTAAGGCTCCTTCCTTGCCATCTCTCCTGGCCATAGTGGACAGAGCACTCATCAAACGGGAACAGTAGACATTCTAAAAGTGAAAGTGAAACGGTTTTAATTTCAGGAACTAAAAGCACGCAATTCAAGGTGGATGTGGTTCTTCAGCACAATTCATGACGTTTTTATGACCTTCGTGGAATGAAACAGCCAGGCAAATCTGTGAGATCAAGTAGACCAAATCGCAATTCCAGGGCAGTACTCGCATGAATAGCATGCCACGAGAAATAGTTGGTGGAGAAAATTTAATTTTTCCACAAAAATTGAACATTTATGACTTTTTTACGTCAGGACTAATCAGGTTGTTTTAATGATTGTGGCAATTAACCCATTTGAATGGCACTCAAAGTAACTGAATAATGATTTGACATGGCACAAAAATGAATATCCAATCTGACAATTATGATCTGTTTCAATGGCTCTGCTACATGTACCATGGCTGGTCTGAGGAATTCCATATTTATTTCCAGGTGAAATCCACTCAAACTATCTCTTTCAAACAAAGAGACAGTACACCACCTCAGGAAGTGAATACAGATGAGCCCTGTCGACTATGGTAAACTTTATAAGCCAATTGCTGTCAGTGTTATTCCGATATTCAGCAACAATGATAAGAGGCAGGAGATTTCTGATATATGCAGACAGCTATTTAAAGCCTGGCACACACGAGAGCTATCAGCTGAGATAACGGCCTCAATTGCCTGTCAGCTCAGGGGCTAGCTCTCATGTGCGGGCAGTTTTGGTGAGTGTTTGGCCTCGCGAGGCCGGGAGAAAAATATCAAACTTATGTGATAATTTCGCCTCGCCTCAGCATGTGCTTTGAATGTAAGATAACAGCTCAGTCGTTTTATTCGACAGGCCAATGAAACATGTATTTGAAATATTGTGGTAATAAGCAGCCAGTGACCCAGAGAACATGAATTGCAGGCAAGCACCTAAAAGGTGCGTGGACCCCTCAGCCTGTTTTTTTTCAGTCAAGTAGGATCCGGGCTGCATCTAGAGCCAATTTAGTTTCAGAAAACATATGGGCGGCCAAAACTCAAATGAAACAAAAAACGAAAGTGTTGTTGTTGTTCAATTTGTAAGGATTTCTGAAGGAAATACTCCTGGAAAAAGCTTCTGGGAGCCTCCATATCGATCTGATTGCATAGCTGGGTATTGAATTTCATGTTAATAAACCTCTGTCTTGTGATTGATCACAGGCTCTTTGCGCCGAAATTCACTTAAAAAAACTGGACCCTCAATAATGAATTACGAAAAGGAACTGGAGTTTGGGATCGGAACCTGCAAAAAATCCTTGGATACCGTATATAACAGACTTCGGTTTCACGTGAGTGGTGTGCTGGGATTACAGCATGCAAGAAAGTGTAGCTCTACCAGTGGCAATTTATGCATTGCACAAGTGTGATAAGTAAACACACTAATTGACACAGGTCCACCCTTATCATTATTTGGGGGGGGGGGGGCATAAGCTCCAGGTATGCCAACTGGTACAAAATTGCCCAGAGTCAGGCTAAAAATGGGCTTTCCTAATCACTCATTTTAAATAATTTCCAAGGTACAGTAACATGTTTGGTGACAAAAATTGAAGCATGTGTGTTCGTGTTAACAAATATGGTTCATGCAAAAGTTTTAAGATAAATCATATGATGTAGAATAGAATGATTTAATAGCAAATTTATAAAGAAAAATGTTGTCCTTCATTGAATGAGAATTTTGAATGGACCAGGCTTTCTTGTATCAGGGAACCTTTAAAATTCACACTGAAACATGCAACCAAGGGTTCCCGATGGGCATAGATAACAGTGCAAAAGTTAAGCCATCAATAAACAATAATAAAAAAAAAAATTAAAAATTATGAAATCATCACAGCCATCTGAAAATCTAATCATTTCATCAGTCAACATTCAGGAAGCTCTCACCAAAGTTTTGTCAGGCCCGACTTGATAGATCTGCAGATATTCAGCGGACAAGAGCATGTTGATGGGCATAGATAACAATGCAAAAGCTGAGCCATCAATAAATAATAAAAAAAAAAATTAAAAATCATGAAATCATCATAGCCATCTGAAAATCTAATCAATTCATCAGCCAACATTCAGGAAGCTCTCACCAAAGTTTGGTCAGGCCCGACTTCATAGATCTGCAGATATTCAGCGGACAAGAACATGTTGACGGACGGACGCTAGGACGGACGGACGCTAGGACGGACGCTAGGACGGACGGACGTACGTACATGGCAACGACAAGACCCCACAGCCCTATGGGCTGAGGGGTAAAAATGGGTTAATTTCACTGGTTTTCAATAGGCTTCTGCTCTTTGACCACTTGAATGTGTGCAGTAAGTTCGGTGCTTATAAGCATAGTCATTCTTGAGATATGGTGGTAAGTGAAAGTGGGAAAGAGACAGATGGACAGACGGTACGAGGTACATGATGACAATACCCATGGTCAAATTTGACCGAGCGGTAGAAATTGGTATATAAACATCACAAATGTTTATTACAATAGTGCATGATCCCCCGTTTATATTCTTTCTTCAATCTCATCAGTGAGGTCAGTCATTGGTACAGGTCATAATACAGTATGTCCCTAATGATATCTATGTCCAGGTATTTATATTCAGTTACCATGGTTACCTGTTTAAATTCTTCATCCAATCTCATCAGGGAGATAAGTCGTTTTAGCTCTGATGCCGTGATAGAGTACGTCCCTAATGACTCCAATAGATTAATGAGATGACCTGTAAACCAAGAATATTAAACACATAATTTACAGGATTATTCTGGACAAGTCTTTCTTTTACTGGATTACTCAGCCAAGCATGAGCTGGGCTGTTTTTAAGTCAATTGATTATGACCTTGACTGACTAAAATCACCATGGCTCTAGAATATAAAAGTGCTTTACAATAATGACAATAGGGCTTTAATATAGGAACTTTGGTGGATCAAACGATACCTTACAATATCAAAGCACTTGATTGGTCAATTCAAATTTTCAAAAAGAAATGTGGCATTTTCATTGGACCTTAGGAAATGCATCCAGCCAATCAGAGTTTCTATGAAGTCACAAATTCTACAGTTGGAAGTTCAACAGCTTGTACAATCAGACAGGTTGTACTTCCAGTCAGCTTGTACTAACAGACAGCTTGTACCCATATACAGCTTGTACTCACAGGCACCTTGTACTCAGACAGCAGACAGCTTGTTCTCACAGACAGTCATCCACAGAAAACTTGTACTCACATATAGCTTGTACCTTGACAGCTTATTCTCACAGACAGCTTGTACTCACGGGTAGCTAGTACCCACAGACAGCTTGTATGCACAGACAACTTGTACTTACAGACAGCTTGTACTCACAGGTAGCTAGTACCCACAGACAGCTTGTACGCACAGACAACTTGTACTCACAGACAGCTTTTACCCAGACAACTTGTACTCACAGACAGCTTGTATCCACAGACAGCGTGTACTCAGGTAGCTAGTACCCACAGACAGCTTGTTCGCACAGACAACTTGTACTCACAGACAGCTTTTACCCAGACAACTTGTACTCACAGACAGCTTTAGCGTTGATTTGTTTTTCCCGGTTGAGAGCATGAATTATTGCACCAATCATTCCCCCAGTACAACAGCTCATTCGGTTATGGTTGCCATGGACACAGAGCTGGTATAGATTCTCTGACAGCCATATTTGGAGTTGGTGAGACTGTATATCGGGTAACCACTGTATCAACATGAGGCCAGCGTCAGTGTTCCGTACTTTATGTTGGCCACCTTCTGTGAACTCTCCCTCAATAACCTGTAATATTAGTGTATAATATGTGAATACTCATGTTCATGTATCTCTTTATGGAAAACTGAGGAAAGTCAGAATGACGACCATTAGATAATTTTCACTAATTTATCAGGACCATGAAATCCCCAGGGGTAGTGCCATAACTGATCCCCCCCCCCACCCCTCCCATATTTGTTTTCTTCTTTTTTTTTCTGCATTTTTCTTGATTTCAATTGAACCCAAAATACGCCCGTAAAAAAATACAGTCGATAAACAACATACGGGTCTGGAGTGGTATTTGTAGGAGAAAGTAGAACTCCAGTTACTCTTACTCTGCGAGGGTGCATATTCACCCACCCCCGGTTATGCGCTTATGTATGTATCAGTAACTTTAAAACAAAATTTTGTTAGCATAAGCTGCAAAAGTAAGCTCATCAGCCTGATGAATTGGGCCGAAATGACAGTAGGTGCCAATACAAGGATTTCAGACTAAAATCAAGGGGAGTAACTGAAGAAAACGTCGAATCAGCTCAAAAACAGTTTGTGCACATCTACACATGGTACCGACCATATGTACCAAATTTCAAAAGAATCCATCGGAAAGTCAGAGACGAGTGGCATTCACGAGGATAGTATGTGGCAAATAAAAGATTTCAGACCAAAATCAAGGGGATTAACTCAAGAAACTGTTGAATCAACTCGAAAAAAGTTCTTGCGCATGTGCACTCGGCACCAATCATGTGCACCTAATTTCAAAAGAATGCAATGAAACCCTAGGATGAGTTTCGTTGACGAGGACTGTAGATGCCAAATAAAAGTATTCCAGACTAAAATCAAGGGCGGATAACTCAAGAAAGCGTTGAATTGGTTCGAAAAAAGTTTATGCGCATCTACACATGATACTGATCGTGTGTACCAAATTTCAAAAGAATCCATTGAAAACTCTGGGACGAGTTGCGTTGACGAAGGCAGTAGGTGCCAAATACAAGGATTTCAGACCAAAATCAAGGTGAGTACAACTCAACAGGGCCGTATCCAGGGCCATTTTGATGCCGGTATACCAGTATGGGCGCCCAAACTCAAGGTCAAAAATATCTGTTTTGGCTGCTTAACCTTACTACATTAAACTGGAGTTCAACTGAAGCCTTCTTCAAACTTTGTAATTCAATACAGTGTCGCGACCGTTATCACAACTTCTGAGTTCAATACACATCGAACACGCGTTGCTGGCCACGCTTTATGCATTACATACTTTAAATGGCATTGCATTGACCCCTCTAGTAGACAATGATCTCTGTGCTGCGGTGGTTTTCGCCTGGTCTTCCTACAGCAATCAAAAACTTGAGAACAACCGATGTGTGGGGAATGCGCTATATCGGTGGCAACAACAACGACCATGTGTTTGAGAGAACAGGATTACTGGAAAACGGGGAAATATACACCCTGGCACTGATAAAAGCACTGAAATGGTATTTTCGAGGATCCAACAAACCCTGATGTAAGTCAACAGCATCGGAGATTCCGTAGTTTTTGTGCAGCATCAACAAACATCAAATTTAGGTGCAACAACAACCAGTATCCCCAAAAAATCTCTGGATACGGCCCTGCTCAAGAAAACGTCGAATCGGGTCGAAAAAAGTTTCTGCACATTTACACATGGTACCGATCATGTGTACCAAATTTCAGAAGAATCCATTGAAAACTCTGGGAAAGAGTTGTGTTGACGAAGACAGTAGGTTCCAAATACAAGTATTCCAGACCAAAATCAAGGGGAGTAACTCAAGAAAATGTCGAATCGGACCGAAAAAGGTTCGTGCACATCTACACATGGTACCGATCATATGTACCAAATTTCAGAAGAATCCACTGGAAACTCTAGGACGAGTTGCGTGGACGACAAAAAGTTAACGAACGGACGGACGGGCGGACGGATGGACGGACGGAAGACGCCATACCATAATACGTCCCGTCAAATTTGACTGGCGTATAAAAACCTTATCATTTCCTTATCAAGAAGTATGATTTCAAATCCTGTGATATCAAACAACAGAAAAATGTTCATAAAAATTTATCTCAAGTACTAAATAACTATTATAAAAATCTGTCATTTGCTGAATATTTTTTAAAAGATGCTACTACCTCTTTATGGAGATATGTATGTACGTAATGTTCACTCACCAGACCCAAGACTGTTCTCAGTAATTCCATGGATGGCTGACCCAGACTTTTGAGAGAGTCGACTAACTTCAAATATCCCACCTTCTCCTGGAACTTCTCCTGAAACAAAAAAAAAGTCAACAACACATCAACAACACCACCACCAACATCTCAAACTAAACACGGTTGTCTTAAGATGAAGCAGCAGCTTCCCAGATTCACAGCAATGCTGGTTTCTTTGTCAAGTGCAGGCTTGTGCATTGCAATATTAAGGTTCTATCCGATTCAATCAATTTTAAACCACCTTTCTACTCACTCATCTAAGACTGTAAACATTATTTCCATTATCTCCAGCAGCAATCCCATTGCGGACAATTTGGAACAATCAGAGCTGAATATAGGCAGACATGTTTTCAAAGTTAATGTTTGTAAGTGATCGAATGATGACCGTACCATAATAACATTGATGTGGAGAATGTGCCAGTTTAAACTTGACTATGATCATGATTATTACAAGTCTATCACCACTATTTGATGGTATGGTACAGATATGCTCTGTCATCATGGTCATGGTGGGTGGATAAACTGGGTTGCCAGAGGTTATGCAAACTTGATTTAAATGGGTTACCTAAAACTCTTGTTTAACAGGGTTCCACCCAGAATTACTCAGAACTACTACCCGGAATTACCCAAAACTACTACCCAGACTTACTCCATGTACTCAGAAATACAGCTCAGAACTACTACCCAAAACACAGGAAGGAAGCAATCAGAGATTGCTCAATTGTATGCCCCCCCCCCCTTCCGCTTTAATCCGACACTGCCCTGCCATTGTTCTGTTGTTTATTGGTTTGTGGAGGCCTAATTTGGATAATTATAAAAAGTCTGTTTCAGTCACTTTTTTTGCCATGCCTCACATAATACATATTCCAAGTATCAACCAACAAGTGATAATATGATGTTTCGATGCAAGATGGTCACCAGGGCTTTCGCCAAATCTGAAAATGTGACCTGGTTATGAGACCTACATTCCTTGGGAGTATATTGTGGTGAAATTCTGAAGCGATCAGTGAACTTTGAATTTTGCACCCAATTCACTCTTTTTGGGCAATTTCATACTTCAGGACCTATGTTGTCTGCTTTGGAATGTAGAATAACATATAATATAGCCATTTTCCTCGTCCAAATCGGTTATGGACTGAGATCCAGCCTGGTCCTGGACAAATAAATATATCCCATTCACTTAGGTTTGCTAAACAAAGGGCCATAACTCTTGAAAATATAACCGAAAGCAGAGAAACTTCACGCTGCACACCAATGGGTCACTGACCACATATCATGCAAATTTCAGAATTGTCCATACAATAATACCCGAGATCCAGCCCGGACAAGTCCCAATTCACAAAAATTTGAAGAAAAAAGGGCCATAACTCTTGAAAACATATGCGAAACACGGAGAAACTTCTCTTCACTACAGAGCACTGACAACATATCCTGCAAATTTCATAATTGTCCATACAATATTAACCGAGAGTCCCAATTCACGGAAAATTCAGGAACAAAGGGCCATAACTCTTGAAAATATAAGCGAAACGAGGAGAAACTTTACAACCGTGGGGCACTGACCACATATTATGCAAATTTCATACTTGTCCATACAATATTTACCAAGATCCAGCCCGGACAAGTCCCATTCATAGACATTTCAGAAAAAGGGCCATAACTCTTGAAAATTATACCGGAACTCGGAACATGAAGCTGCGCTATCCAAACCCCTCGGCTCTGAACCCCAGCTATTATAATAAGGGTGTCTCTACCAATTGATTGGCTTGTGGGAAGAAATATTTACCCATGGTATTGTAAGTGTACTTTCTTTGAAAAAAAAAAAAGTTTTCCTCCCCTTAAATTAATTTGTTTCTTGAATAAATTGAAAGAGCTGTATCGATGTCTCACCAAAACAACAGTACACATGGCTAGATAAATACAGTACATGTATACTAAATGGCACATGTATGTCATTTCAAAACAGATTTGCAAGCATTCTTTGCATTGTCTAAGAGAATAAATGAATAAATCAGTCATCCAATCAATAAATAAATGTGATAGTATACTAACATGATAATAGAAATAATATGCAAACTTAACATAGGAATTAGTGGATTTTGTTAGACAAGGGGCATAACTCTGCAAAATACTTTCTGACACGACTCATTTTCGATAGGCATCTAGTTCAGGTCAAGAGAAACAACTGTATCCGTTAGGATGTTGTATATGGAACGGTTCTGAAATTATCACAATAAGAAATCATAAATGGATTTTTATTTGTAAAAAGGGGCATAACTCTGCAAAATATTGTCCGAGATGACTCATTTTCGATAGGCTTCTGATTTATGTGAAGATAAATAGATGTAACAAGTTTGGTTGCCATGCATGAAACGGTTCTGTAGATATCGCGGTAACGGATTTTATTAGACAAGGGGCATAACTCTGCGAAATACTTTCCGACACGACTCATTTTTGATAGGCACCTAGTTCAGGTCAAGAGAAACAACTGTATCACGTTAGGATGTTGTATATGGAACAGTTCTGAAATTATCACAATAACAAATCATAAATGGATTTTTATTTGTAAAAGGGGCATAACTCTGCAAAATATTGTCCGAGATGACTCATTTTCGATAGGCTTCTGATTTACGTGAAGATAAATAGATGTACCAAGTTTGGTTGCCATGCATGAAACGGTTCTGTAGATATCGCGGTAACGGACGGACGGACGTACGGACGTACAGACGTACAGACGTACGGACGTACGGACAGCCGTACATGATGACGACAATACCCCTAGGCCAAATTTGGCCGAGGGGTAAAAAACTCAACGCTGCACATCTACGAGGCACTGGTCACATTACATGCAAGTTTCAATCCTGTCCATCAAATATTAACCGAGATATTGCGCGGACAAGAAATTCGGACGGACAGACGGACGGACAAAGCGATCGCTATATGCGTTAGAGGGGGGGGGGCATAATAACTCAGAACTACTACCCAGAATTACACAGAACTACTACCAAGAATTACACAGAACTACTACCCAGAATTAAAACTACTACCCAGAACTACTACCTAGAATTACGCACAACTACTACCAAGAACTACCACCAGAACTACTCGGAACCAACGCACACACCTGGTGATGACTAAAGCATGAAATGTCTATACATTATACATTGAGATCTGGACTGGTTGTCATAATTACCTTAGCTGAGGGAGATCCTGAGAGAACTGCATTCATCACATTCAATACAGACATGGCTAATGTCTGAGAATCAATGTCTATACATCGAGATCTGGACTGGTTGTCATAATTACCTTAGCTGAGGGAGATCCTGAGAGAACTGCATTCATCAAATTCAATACAGACATGGCTAATGTCTGAGCATCACTTCCTGTCAACTGAAATAAACATGTACACTGTATTATGTTACATTCACCTTCAGTATAATCCTGTTCTGGGACTATCTGTACTGATAACTGATATCTTTAAGAAACTTGTACCATGTACACACGTATGATACAATGTAACAATAAATTGCTGACTAAAGACGACTCACCTGTAAGTACACTCACCTACCTCTACCTGGCTATGGTAAATATGAATATTAATGTTTAAATTTAATGATGGCAATAAGAGGAAGTAAAGTCTAATATACTAACACACCTGTACAGGTGTATGGAGGATCTATTTACACTACAGTCTCTTGTAACAAAAGGTTCACACCTCCGTCAATGTCCTTGTTTGTGGTGAGTTACGAGATAAATAAAAATATGCTGGCAAGTACTAAAGTCAAGCTGACCTAAAAATGTTTCAAAGATTTACATTGTCTGTTTATTGACCTTACTGAATTACACGGTCCAAATTACAATATATAACATATATCAGATCTACAGGTAACTGTTGGGATAATTAATGCAGATGAGTAAAGTGTTGTATAACAAATTCGAAATACAACTTAGCATGATTTGACCAGTCACTGGTTTTGAAGTACTCAGAAATACAGCTTTCAGTGAGTCGCCATTTGGTGGGTGGAGATGATAATTTAGTCGCCAGAATGGCAAGTTGATATTTTTTTTATTCGATGAGGCATACAGCATATATTTTGCAAAAACGTTATCTCCCAGGTCAGACAACCAGTCTGTTGAATGCCAAAACAACATAGACTTCATCCACAAAAATTAATTAACTGGTTGTAACTTTTCAACGTGGGCTGATTGTTCTATCATCAATGAAGCTATTATAACCTTTCAACGTGGGCTGATTGTTCTATCATCAATGAAGCTATTGTAACTTTTCAACATGGGCTGATTTTTCTATCATCAATGAAGCTATTGTAACTTTCCAATGTGGGCAGACTGTTCTATCATCAATGAAGCTATTGTAACTTTCCGATGTGGGCAGATTGTTCTATCATCAATGAAGCTATTGTAACTTTTCAACATGGGCTGATTGTTCTATCATCAATGAAGCTATTGTAACTTTCCGATGTGGGCAGATTGTTCTATCATCAATGAAGCTATTGTAACTTTTCAACATGGGCTGATTGTTCTATCATCAATGAAGCTATTGTAACTTTCCGATGTGGGCAGATTGTTCTATCATCAATGAAGCTATTGTAACTTTTCAACATGGGCTGATTGTTCTATCATCAATGAAGCTATTGTAACTTTCCGATGTGGGCAGATTGTTCTATCATCAATGAAGCTATTGTAACTTTTCAACATGGGCTGATTGTTCTATCATCAATGAAGCTATTGTAACTTTCCGATGTGGGCAGATTGTTCTATCATCAATGAAGCTATTGTAACTTTTCAACATGGGCTGATTGTTCTATCATCAATGAAGCTATTGTAACTTTCCGATGTGGGCAGATTGTTCTATCATCAATGAAGCTATTGTAACTTTTCAACATGGGCTGATTGTTCTATCATCAATGAAGCTATTGTAACTTTCCGATGTGGGCAGATTGTTCTATCATCAATGAAGCTATTGTAACTTTTCAACATGGGCTGATTGTTCTATCATCAATGAAGCTATTGTAACTTTCCGATGTGGGCAGATTGTTCTATCATCAATGAAGCTATTGTAACTTTTCAACATGGGCTGATTGTTCTATCATCAATGAAGCTATTGTAACTTTTCAACGTGGGTTGATTGTTCTATCATCAATGAAGCTATTGTAACTTTTCAACATGGGCTGACTGTTCTATCGTCAATGAAGCTAAGGCAACTTTTCAACGCGAGCTGATTGTATTATCATCAATGAAGTTATTGTAAATTTTCAACATGGGCTGATTGTTCTATCATCAATGAAGTTATTGTAAATTTTCAACATGGGCTGATTGTTCTATCATCAATGAAGCTATTGTAACTTTTCAACGTGGTCTGATTGTTCTATCATCAATGAAGCTATTGTAACTTTTCAATGTGGGCTGATTGTTCTATCATCAATTAAGCTATTGTAACTTTTCAATGTGGGCTGATTGTTCTATCGTCAATGAAGCTAATGTAACTTTTCAATGTGGGCTGATTGTTCTATCATCAATGAAGCTATTGTAACTTTTCAATGTGGGCTGATTGTTCTATCGTCAATGAAGCTAATGTAACTTTTCAATGTGGGCTGATTGTTCTATCATCAATGAAGCTATTGTAACTTTTCAACGCGGGCTGATTGTTCTATCATCAATGAAGCTATTGTAACTTTTCAACGCGGGCTGATTGTTCTATCATCAATGAATGTAACTTTTCAATGTGATGTGGGCTGATTGTTCTATCATCAATGAAGCTAATGTAACTTTTCAATGTGGGCTGATTGTTCTATCATCAATGAAGCTAATGTAACATGACGTTACACGATACGAAATCGTGCATACAAGAACGCACAACACATGTACACAACAATACATATAACACACAACAATACATATAACACACATACAACGGAATTTCTGAAGTGGTGTTTCTCAATAGAATACATACAATAGTATTTTAAGATTATATACAGGCATTGATATCGGTTTATCCATTCTATATGAACAGTTTTCAATGTTTAACTAAATATTATCAACAAATATATTACTCTGGGATAGCGTCTCCACGTAGAAAGATGCAAATATAATATATAATTCAGTGTACATATAGGAAATATTTATATAAAGCAAAAATGTGTTTTCATCAAACAAACTGGTGAAGATATAAACAAGTAAATATTTAATATGAAATTTGATATCTTGAGTTAGAAAAGAAGTAGTTGCCATTTTTGGTAAACGATGATAGATAAAGATTATGTCGCCGGCGTCAGTCAAAGTCCATTTATTCAAAGTGATCTTTAACTGAAATCCATTTCATAGCAAATAGTTCTTCAGTGTCATTTATGGAGGATAATGTCTTCTCAATTTGGTACTGGTGCTGAATTTTGTTTAAAAGTATATTGAAGTTTAACGTGGAATTCTTAAATTTATTGTTGTATATATATCGTTTTGATACCAACATCAGAGTATTTAGGAAGTGCTGATGTCTACCCCAACCTACTATTATATTAAGTTTTGAGAGATCACCGCGAATTTTTACTGTTTCATTCAGCCATATCTGCAAATCGAACCATAATTTTTGTACAACAGGGCAAAATAAGAACAAATGCTCAATCGATTCTTTTTCTAATGCGCAGTAAGAGCAATGGTTGTCATTTCTTTTCCAGCGAGGATTTTCTTCGATGTCAGCCTGAGAGATTTCCAAATATGGCAAGTGGTGGTTGTATTGATGTTAATTTCTTTCGAATAGTCAATCAAAATTGAATTTTAAAGAGGTCATACATTTCACTCCTCCTAATATGGATCACGGAATATTTATAGAGCTATGACATCATCAAACTCATACTCTGATCAGATATTGTGTTTACATGTTCAACCAAGGAAACACGTGTGGTGTTCGACTTGCATATGCGAAGATGAAACCAGGATGAGAGAGGGGATATTACGTTTTATCTTTATGAAAATATTGAATATTGTTGGTGTGTAAAACAATTTTCCTCCTTCCTCCCTGACTGTGACCACTGTTGCAACAACTCGAGACGAGTCCAGGACTCCGTTATCTTAATAATCATCTGCATTCCGTATTCCATTTCCCGGAACGGAATGGAATTTCAACGACTCTCACTCGGAGATATTTACCGCGAGCAGATGAATGAATGATAGAATCATTTTAAGTTACAGACATTCATGTATCTAAGTCAGCAAGTATGGTCAATATCTGTATGCAATATACATGTGTGTGTGTGTAGTACCCCTGCTGAGAGCTGCTTCCTGTGTGCTGGATTAGGCTGGGTCATGTCAACAGACCGATGTGGCAACTTGAGTAAATTATTATTTTGGTTAATATCTGAATGTAAATGTACCATTTGGTGTAAATCTGTGATCAAGTTCACCAAAACATGAACACATTATTGTCATGAACAACTTGCACGCCATGATAAATCAGGAATTATGATGTACCGAACATATATCTGTCTGGAATGATCACATTCATTGTTAACCTGAGGAGCAAGCTTGTCTATTGCATATGTTCCTGTTTGTAGCCTATCGTTATTGTTGGTTTACACCCGAGTTGGACTTCCATCGAAGATAAGAGAATAAAAACTGATGCAAGCTGAATTTAATAAACGATTCGTGTATTTCTGTTTCTTCCATAGGCGATCTGGCGACCTGATGAAACATGTAATTGGAGATTTCACTTTCACTTTTCAAATCACTTTCAAGTTTGAGACATGTTCGGACACGTTTCGGTTGCGACATGTCCCAAAAGTTGGGACAAAGTCATGTTTGGGCTTACACGTTTCATTTTGAAACATGTAGTCGGCCATAACATGTTTCAGATTGAGAGGTGTACATACAACACATGTTTCACTATGCAGGATGTCACATGTTCCAAACGGACACATGTTTAACGACGACATGTCCATATTGAGACATCATTAACACATTTGAGGAGGACACGTGTTTCAAATTGAAACATGAAGCCGTTTATAAATGAAATATTTACGTACTCACATGTCCCAAAAGTTGGGACAAATCATGTTTCATTTTGAGACGTTGAACATGTCGCCAATTTTTACAGTGTAGTCACGATAAATTTGGAACATTGAAGGAAGAATTGAGCATTCCGCTCTTTCCGCATTCCACTCTTTGAAAATTGGGGTGGGTGGGGGGGGGGGGGAGATTATCCACCCGATTCCGCCGCCCATGATGATGAAATCTACATTTTTTACCATTTGGCCCAGGATTACTCCACCTAGACCCATTTGACGATGTCTTTTTCCTCAGTTTAGGTTGCAAAGTCAGACTTCCGCATTTATTTGGTCAGTAAACTCCTAGTTTAGCGTCTCCGCCACCCATCAGGTAATCCGTCTCGACGAACGCTTCAAGTTGACCCTTGCCCGACCCCAGATGACTCCCCCATATTGGCCCACCTGGACCCATTTGACGGAGGTTTTCCTGATGTTTAGGTGTAAAGCCCATTTTCCGCATAATATTTTTCAGGAAAACCTCAGTTTTGCATCTGTCCCACCCATAACGTAACCGACCTCGACGAGCGCCTCAAGTTGACACCGTGCTCGACATTTTATGACCCATTTGGCCAATCTAGACCCAATTTAACTGCGTGTCCAGTCCGTCATCTCAGCTAGTCACGTGGCCTCTTCTCTATTCTCCATGTTGCCATGGCAACTCTTCACCAAACATGTCCTTTGACTCGGAAGCGACCTCGAGCGTTCGTGACCTCACTCCTCTTCCTCCTCCTACTCCTCCCATTTTAACAATGCGGCAAGATTTGGTCTTTCTATACCTCTTGTCCTCCAATTTGTGCAAGTCTGTTAAATACGAAATCCTCAGGGCAAAATACATGCGTAGCATTCAGGATCTCTAACTCGCAGAGGACATATGGAAGAATGTCATGGCGATCACATTCACTATCAACGTCATTCATACTAAGATAAATTTTACACAAGAAATCAACCCGGAAGTTGTTTCAAGGAATGCCATTATAAATATATGCAAATAAATTCCTTTCATTATGGACACGGGGAGATGGGGGTGTTTTGAGGCTTATATTAATGTTCAATTTTTGGAGACGGTTGATAGGATATTAATTATTAAGATTTATTTACCGGTACCTGGAATTTAAAAAAAAATGTTCATTTCATCGTCAGGGTCGGCGGAAGCGGGTGAGCCTCCCCCCCCCCCACCCCACACCTGTTCAAAGAGCGAATATCACTGTTTTATTTATTAGATTCTGATGTCGATCTTTTAGCTGTTTATTGCTTCAGCCATACCTACAATAAAACATATCATTTGTATGGGTCTATCTCTCTATCTCATCTGTTTAGCCTCTGTGGTATACGACTAGCCTATAGTATTCAAGAACCTACTACCTCATACTTTCTCGAGTCGAGCTGTGAGCTCTCTTGTGTTGGGGGTACAATTGTCACCGTATGAATATGTATGTGATCGGACACGAAATTGTTTTCGATTTGGTGGGGTTTGTATGTTCGCATCGTAGCTTCAATTCTTCGCACCTTTGCATGTTCGCATCGTAACTTCGCATTTTCGCACTGGGCACCTTTGCATGTTCGCATCGTAAATTCCCATCTTCACGCTCCGCATCTTTGTGCTTCGCATCTTCGCATCGTACCTTCGCATCTTCGCGCTTCGAATCTTCGCATGTTCGCATCGTAACTTCGCAGCTTCGCATCTTAGCATGTTCACAACGTAACTTCGCTTCTTCGCGCTTTGCATCTTCGCATGTTCGTATCGTAACTTCGCATGTTCGCATCCTAACTTCGCATATTCGCGCTTCGCATGTTCGCATGATAACTTCCCATTTTCGCATCGTAACTACTCATCTTTTTTCTGCATCTTCGCATCGTATCTTCGCTTCTTTGCGCTAGGCATGTTCGCATCATAACTTCGCATATTCGCATCGTACCCTCGTGCACCGCATCGTAAAGCCCAAGTCCCACTTAAGCGAAAATGTTTACGAAACTTTGCGATGTATTGGTCGTAATGTTTCGTAATAAATCGCTTTACAAAAGCCGATTTTTCCCGTCATTTGAGGCGAATAGATACATGTTTTACGAATAATTACGACTGTTTGCGATGCAGTTACAAAGAAATACGATACTTTTACGACAGTTAGCGATATTCGCACCCAAATTTAGGCGAATCAGAGCGAAACAGTTGCGAATACGTGCGATGTATTTGCGAACATTTACGAAGTGCATACGACTACTTGCCATTATTTCACGATGTCTTGCGAATACGTACGAAGGTTTTACGACGTTTTAGGACGTTGTTATGACAGGTTGGGTCAAATATTTACGATTTCTTCGTATACAATCGTTTCCTAAGTAAAGCCCAAGTCCCACTTAGGCGAATTCCTTTACGAAGCTTGACGATTTAAGATCGTAAGTATTGGTAAGATTCTCGCAAGCTCTTCTTAAAGACATTCGCCAATTTCAAAATGTTCAAAAAATTCGCCAAACAATGCTATTTTGCTTTAAGTCTCAAATATTCGTAATTTTATCGTAAACAATCGTAAGTCGTCGTAACTACGTTGTAGTGCATCGTAATTAAGTCGTAATTTAATCGCCTTATTTGTAACAGTTCCGTTAATAATCGTCAAGAGAAAAATAAACACTAATAGTTACGATAACTTACGACAGGAAACGATGGTATACGAAGTAATCGTAAACATTTTACCCAAACTGTCAAAACAACGTCGTAAAGACGTCGTCAAACCTTCGTACGTTTTCGCGAGACGTCGTGAAATAATGGCAAGTAGTCGTATGCACTTCGTAAATGTTCGCAAATACATCGCACATATTCGCAACTGTATCGCACTGATTCGCCTAAATTTGGGTGCGAATATCTCTAACTGTTGTAAAAGTATCGTATTTCTTTGTAACTGCATCGCAAACAGTCGTAATTACTAGTAAAACATGTCGTATCTATTCGCCCTAAATGACGGGAAAACCGGTTTTTGTAAAGCGATTTATTACGAAACATTACGACCAATACATCGCAAAGTTTCGTAAACAACTTCGCTTAAGTGGGACTTGGGCTTTATCGTAACTATTAGTATTTATTTTTCATTTGACGATTATTAACGGAACCGTTACCAATAAGGCGATTAAATTACGACTTAATTACGATGCATTACAACGTAGTTACGACGACTTACGATAAAATTACGAATATTTAAGATTTAAGGCAAAATCGCATTGCTTGGCGAATTTTTTGAACATATTGAAATTGACGCGGCGATAAAACCGTGGCGACGATTTTCTTACGAATTGAAGCGATGGCTTACGAATCATGGCGAATGTCTTTACGAATAGCTTGCGAGAATCTTACCAATACTTACGATCTTAAATCGTCAAGCTTCGTAAAGGAATTCGCCTAAGTGGGACTTGGGCTTTACTTCGCCTGTTTTAATCTTCGTATCTTTGCATCGTAACTTCGCATCTTCGCCTTTTGGATCATTGGTCTAATGCCAAACTCACAATGACCCTTCTCGGCCATCATACGTTTATCAGGTTAAGGAAGAAACACCCCTCTAAAATGAAGGTAAATTTTGCCCAATGAAATCTACATGTGAGAGACATCCAAGTTTATACCTTTGTCTGGCGATTCAAAATCCA
>JAVTVY010035497.1:0-15099 GCA_036873755.1 Hanleya hanleyi | reverse complement strand
CATCTTCATCGGGCATGCGCCCACACTAAGGAGTTTATTTTAATAATTAACTCATCATCTGGGTCATCTATACGCGGTAAGACTAACCCTGAGATCGTGTGTATCCAGTTTCAGCCTACTTTCGGCAAAAACATGAGGAAATTCTCCGAAATCAAAACCACGTGATGTCGTGAGCCAATCAGCTAAACTCTACCAACGTAACGTCAACGTAACCCGCCATTTTCGAGTCATGTGCGGTTCTATTTGTTCAAAATTACAGATATATATCACCTCTTGGATGATAACGGAAGTTATTCATATCTGTATATTTTGTAAGCTCTGACAATATATGTTTCATGAGTAGTATGGAAAGGCTGTAACTTATCAGATTTCTAGAGTCTGTTCTCCGCCGGATGAAGACCGAACAGTATACGGTAAAGTATCGGATATCGCTCCGCAATAATGGCGACACACGATACGCAAGCAGTCTTATGGATGGCGAAGAATTCGCAAATGATAATTAACTTTGTTTTGGGCAATATATCGAAGCGTGGTTGAGCGTCCACGGTCGTGTGAGAGTTTTAAGGAAAATGTTGGTTATGTAAAATGATACAGGTTCCACGACTATAATTATTGGAATAGTTCTCGCACCTTGAATGGATGCTTAGGTTTTGCCACCTTCGATATTATGGAGGCCTCGTCTTTTCGATGGAATTGCAAATATCCCCCACACGTCATTTCGATGGACGCCTCATCGGAGAAAACAACATCACGAAATTGCTCCCCTCTGGCCAGACATAGCAAAGCATGTACCAGACGCTTGGCCTTGTTGGGCTGTCTTACGAACTGGCAGTACCTACAATGAAAGGTTTTCTATCAACGAACTGAAAAGTGACTGCGGAAGAAGATTAACGAGTCTTGGCTCGAAGCTTAAATGGCAATATTGTGAAGCATGGGCACATTAAGGTGCTCAAAATTAGCTTAATGACTTTAGTCAGATCTTTATATGTAAAATGAGAAATGGATGTTATCAGAGCCACCTTAGTAGTAGGAAAAACGTAAATTGCCACTCAATTGCCCGTGAAGGAGCATAGCGTACAACAGGGTGCGGATGCACCACAGATCGATATGTGTGCATGCGTACGATAACGTCAATTCCGTGCTCTGAGCTCCAAGAGCTCCGAGCTCCTCCCCACGGGAGCTATCACCACCACCGGGCGTTGACGGGCGGTGGTGGTGGTCAACTCTGGGTCGTAGTGGTGGTGGTGATGATGGTGGTGCCTGTACATATTGGAATGAACCCGTGTCCCTCATCAGTCCATATGCGAAAACCCGGATGTAATATGAGGACCCGGATGTAAACCACAGTACCCGGATGGAAGACGGAGGAACGATGGAAAAAACCCACATGGACCAATAGCGGTTTAGTACCCCAAACACACTCCCATGCACCCCAAAATGCCTGCTTTCTATACTACGGCCAGACTGTGCATGCGTAGACTATTGAACACGGGACGACACATTAGTCCAGTCGGATGCTCCTCCATGATAGCTTCAAAATAACACCTTATACGACACCATCGGCCCAATATTGGCTCATGCCGGCCCCAAAATGTTTATTTCCATACACTTTTACCACAGTTCCCTGCCTGTGCATGCGCAGAATGACGATATTCCTCCCCCACATCCACCCCCTTGCTCCCTTACGTATGCTTCACAAAGATATTTCACTCGACCCAATCAGATACCCTTTTCCCACAATTTGCCTGTCTGCACATGCGCAGAACGTTGACAACGGACGACGCACTAGTCTAGGCGGATGCTCCTTCATGACTGCTTCACATTGATACGTCATACGATTCAATCAGACCAAAAGTGGCCCACCTAGACCCCAAAACATTCATTTCAATACCCTTTGTCTACTGCGCATGCGCAGAATGACGTCAGTTTTACGTCACACCCCTCCCATCGGATGCTCCTTCACTCGACCCAATCAGACCACTAGGGATCCATCTCGATCCCAAAACGTTTCTTCCAGTGTCCTTTTCCCACAATTCCCTGTTTCCGCATGCGCAGAATGTTGCAAACAAACGACACACTAGTACAGGCGGATGCTCCCTTACGTATGCTTTACATTGATACATGACTAGACTCCATCGGACCAATAGTGGCCCATCTAGACCCTAAAACGTCTATTTCCATACACTTTGTCTACTTGCGGGACCCATACAAGGTCCAGTTTTCGACACCAGATGACCACATTCCGATAAAATGATGAGTTTTCGACACCGGACCTGCGGCCATCTTGAACCAAAAGGCAGATGCCGCCATCTTGGATATGTCCCATAATGCACCAGGTCGAAATACTCGCTTCTTATTGGCTGAGGACAGCGCGCCACACAACCGTAAGTGAGCGCGCCACAAATGAATGGCAATTTACGTTTTTCCTACTACTCACCTTGTTTTTTTGTCTATGGTGGCCCATAGACGACATGCTATACTTTTTTGATTTTGAGTTTATTTTTTTACTTCTAGGTTGTTTTTTTTTGCGTTAGGTTTCATTTCTTTTGTTTTATGTTTATTTTTTTAGTTTTCACCTGGGTGGAAACGTTTGCACCTGGGTGAAAACCTTCTCACCTGGGTGGAAAAGTCACGTGATTGTGCCCTCGTTTTCGTTCCCTTGCACTGACATTGTGGCAAAATGGAGGGTGCTTCGTTCAAAAGTATAGATGATGTCAAACTGTCAAAGTGAGCTTTTATGTTTGCTAATGCAGTCGATAAATGATATTTTACGTCTTTCATGTTTTATATAAGTTGTAGTTTCAAACACGAGCTTGTCTTCACTGAAAAGAGAGAAAACTACGTCATTCTGCTGCGGCGGGTTCGAGAATGGCCGTTTTTCCACATAGACCGTTACCGTCATTTAAATTGCACCGTTATATATATCAGTAAGTTATTTGTGGATCTGCACTGCAGAATTGCATTGCCCCGTATCATTCAGTGATTCCCAGGGTTCGGTAGCTAAAATCGAATAGTGAGATGGCGCAAGTCAAACCTCCTAAGACGAATCGTCCAACGTCCTGTGTCATATCGTCCAATGTAGATTTTGGTGCTCAATGAGGCTGAGTATTTTTCATTCTTAGTAGGGCGACGTTTAGATTCGGAGATACCGAACTGGGGCTCCATTATTGAGAGGAGGGATATACCCCCAGCGTGTAGTGGATGGGGGCAGTCAATCATCAGGTATGCCATCTGAATATATCGGCGTATGGGATTGGTGAGGCTTAGTTTGTGAGATACAGGGTAGAGCTCAGACTTTAACGAAACATGAAACTTGTATCCTGGAATGTTGATGACAGACAACCTGCCAACCTACCAAGCAGCCAGCCAGCCAACCCGTGAGATTTAATCAATCCATAGTACGGATATTGCCTCGCAATCCGTCCAATAATTGGTCAAAATAAACGCTGAGCACAATGGATGCACAATAAACTCACTGAATATTATATATGTTTCAGCCTTGTTAGGTATATTAACATCGAACATTCCTACATTTGACACTGACCGACCCCAAACAGCTGCCAAATGTGTACAGCACAGGATAAATATTGCTGCGCACTAGAGTGACTTATATGAGCTTACATTAGAAAGCAGAAACATCAAAGTCAGTTTAATGTGGGCCGAATGGCTGATACAGACGATTCTGAGCCATACAGCAGAATGGATTCAGGAAAAAGAAATGGAGACCCTGTGAATAATATTGTATAACGGGTCTACCGTAAACACCGGCTAATGGGTCTATTTACATTTACATGTAGTTAATTTGATACGGTTCAGATATGTTATCCCGGATCGTACAAACGAGCCGAAAGAGGAACTCGTACCAAGGAACCGAAACAGAAACACAAATTTCTTCTGTACTATTTTTTCGTTTGTTCACTGGGATTTGAGAGCGACAATAGGTTCAAGCTAATAAGAAAGCAATAATTTTACGTTGAGAATGAGTCCGAAATATTTGCCTAGGATGATATAAAATCTATCCTATATCACTATTATTATCCTAAGACGAGGATGGCTACGGGAAACGCACGAGCCAAGGGGAGGTAAGCGTCTAGTCGGACATCGTTTAGAAAAGACTAACAGTTGAGGTTGGTCATATTACATCTTTTATGTTTTTCCAACCTCCACATAACTGGTGTGGGACTAAGAACATTCACGAGAGATAACACAGGTCAAATTTTGTCAATTTATCGTTTACTCTGTCGTTCATCATTTCTCACTATTAATCCCGTTGATGATTTATAACCTAGCCTCATCCTGAGCTGTGATAGGCGCGACTCCATCTCCATCGTATGTGTTTAGCCGAATGGGCTCATTGATCGTATTGGATTCTATCAGGCATCGATTAGAGGTATCAGAACAAATCTAAACCTGACCCAACTAAATAAAAAACACCAGCCTCAATAAGCACCAAAATCTACATTGGACGATCTGACACAGGGCGTCGGACGATTCGTCTTAGGTGGTTTGACTTGCTCGATTGATTCAGCTACCGAACCACTGAATGATGCGGGGCAATAAATTTCTGCAGTGGCCATTCTCGAATACACCCGGCAGCAGAATGCCCGCGCACAATATTATATAAGGCCTAGTTTGATCTTTTCAGACATGACAAGCTGGTGTGCTCGCAGAGAGCTCGGGTTTGGAGTGAGTGAGTGAATAGAAGTTAACGTCGCTTTCAACAATATTTCAGCTATATCACGACGAACCCACTAAGCACCATGCAGCCCACTTGTGTTCCTGCTACTTGAAAGAGAGCTCGGGATTGAAAATACAACTTATATAAAACATGCAAGGTGTGAAATATCATTTATCGACTGCATTAGCAAGCATAAAAATTCAGTTTGACATCATGTTAATTTTTTGAACGAAGCACCATTTTTGCCGCAATGTCAGTGCAAGGGAACGAAAACGAGGGAACAATAACGTGACTTTTCACCTGGGTGGAAACCTTCTCACCCACGTGAAAATGTTTTCACCCGGGTGAGACGGTTTTCACCCAGGTGCAAACGGGTGAAAACTAAAAAAAAAACCTAAAACAAAAAACAAAAAAAATGAAACCTAACGCAGAAAAAAAATAATAAAATATAGAAGTAAAAAAATGAGCCACCGTATACGTCAATTCCGTATCCCCGTATTTTATTGTTTTATTTCCCCAACATGTTGCACGACTTTCGTCCTCCCCCTCCACCCCAAATGCAACCAGATTTGCCTTTTTTTTATTACTATACATGAAGGACTTATATATATCCGTGTACCTGGTTTGCTTCTTTGTCCAACCAAGTTTCTTTACTTTTAGCCTGACGGACCGCAAGCCTGCGGAGAAGCCGAAAGTGTTCTCTAGCTTTCGTTGAATTTCCGAAATTGTTATATCTCTTTGTTTTGAAATCCACACGTCGATGGCATCAAAGTGGTACCTGCGCCACAAGGTATTCCTCCCACTCCTGAATTTGTCACCAATATTTCCAGTTGTCCTGTATTATAATTTATTAATTATTAGTAAATGTGATCGATAATAACAATATTTATAGCCTATGACAAGAATTAGTTACAAATAACCAGTAGGCCTGTGTAGTAATACTGGTTTAATAGTAAAAATGCTGATAGATCTGCACAGTGTTGAAAAGAGGCATATCAGTGCGAGACGATGTGTCACATGCACACCAACATTTGGGTCATCGTCATTTGACCCCGAAATCAGGAATTGTTGAACATCACGATTTATTGTCTGTATATACATTAATAGGAGTACCAAATGTGGTGTCAGTAGATTTGTATCAATATTTAGATGATGGTCAAATGTCACTGTGACCCCAAAATCAGGGAATTCTGATGATGTTATTACCAATATTGGGTTTCTTTTCTTTTGTTTTAGAAGGTACATCAGGAGAGATGATGTGCGAGCGTATATTGAAGCTAATTTGGCTCTTGTTATGATTTTTTATGAATGTATATTCCATTGTTGATATTTTCAGAGTGTCAGTTAATTTTAAATAAATCCGATTTGTAGCTGACAAATAATATAATGAATTCCAGCGTGACGGAATCACGGTTTGAAAGGTACTTTAAAAGTTTTAAGCGCTCATTATGGATATTTTTTCTCTATAAGCTGAGTTTCTGCGTCTTGCCTATAGTTCTACTGCTGTAAAGTTTCAAATAAAGTATAATATCCTCTAAAATTTGCCACAGTTTTGGCTATATAATAATGTTCGTGACGGAATAACAGTAAAAGTGCTTCGTTTTGAAAGTGTTTGTTGCAGGTCTATTTTTCTTTTTTTGCTCCTCTTTCTATTCGCTCTCTCTTATACGACATCTATTACTAGTATACGGTAGAGCCTACCGTAAGGATGATAACTGTTTTCCATCGTGAGATAAAACACTACTGGGCCATCACAGACGTTAAATATAGTTCGTGACTGAATAACAGAAAAAAATCATAACCGAATCATAGTGTTGTTTTTTTTGCTGCTCTGTTTCAATGTGATTATTTTTATATGACATGTCTTACTGACATACAGTACCCAAGGATGATAACATTTTTTCCTGGTGAGAAAAACGCGAATCAAAGAGGTTAAATGTAGTCCGTGACGAAATGACAAAAAAATCGTGACGAAATGACAAAAAAATAGTGACGGAATGACGAGTATGCTTTTTAAATGTCCTCGGTATAAGAGCTTCATTAATTACACATTTTCTAAAAAAAAAATATATATATATATTCCTAGGGTGAATTTGTCACTTCTACTTATAAAATTGAAACCATGAACTATACCAAGGTATACAGTTCCCGTGACATGCTTCAAAATAGTAGTTTGCAGTAAAATTAAACTTTTCTTGCTTGACAATTTCGAATTTCCTGAATTCTTCAGGTTCAAAAATTGAGGGAAAAATATTTCGCGATTAAAATACATGATACATGTATCTGTTATTGACGCCTCCCCGGAGATCATAGGAAGTGAACCGAAAAAAACAGCATGCTAATATGGTGTAGGCCCTACGAAAGAATGTGGATTTAATATTATGCGAAAGGGGCTTTTTTTCTTTCTCTCTCTCCGTGAAATATAGACACAAAAATTTCTATTCAGGAACGTGAAGAAGATGAACAATATATTATATGGAAGAAAAAAAAATGATTCCACAAAAGGGATTCGAACCCGCGCACTTTGATTACCAACGCAAAACCGAAATTATAAGGCCAGCATGCTATCCACTACACCACGGACACGCCTGTATAGCAATGTTGCAAAGTAACATCTATTTATATATTCATCCCATCAAGGCCAAAAAAAAATATATATATTTTTTTTCCTCGTTACCGATACTCCTGTTAATGGGTGACGAGGAGCGAAATACAAATTATCATATATATTTGATAATTACATCCAAACCGGCAACATGCAGAGATTTATGCCGCGAGTGACTCGACACGGGCGCGAAATGGCGAAATGTATATATACGCGCAGGCGCAAGCCATACAAATTTGACAAAAATGTCGTTCGACTCGAGGGATATAGGCCTACTTAGATGGCTTTTATTTCCTCATTTAACTATTTTGGATACACAGTTTACAAAAAATAGCTTTAGCTTCCCTTGCAAAAATGTTTATGGTTGGATTTCATTATACCTGCTAGGCTACTTTTTATGTTTCTGTGCATTTTGATGGAAGAATGTTATATGCCTAAATGTCCACATGAACAACAGTGAAATAGTGGCTGGATAAAAAATTATTACGAGGATGACTTGCGATTTCTTCAGAAAGATAGTCAAAATATTTTTCTGTGATGTCATATATGACGGGCCGTAGCCAGGATTTAATAAAGGGTGGTTAGCCTTAACTCCAAAAGGGCACACCATGGGGTTCGCTGTATGGGGTTCGCTTAGTTTGAAAAGGATAGGCCCTAGGCCTATTTATATGAGAAAAATAGAAAATATTTCCGAAAGAGGGGTTCGCCGGAACCCAGAAAATACCCCTTGGCCACGGGCCTGAAATAAACAGACCAGTGTTACAAATAGATTATGAATTATTCGAACGCCAGAGTGTGTAACTGGCAATGGGGGTGTGATTTATGAACGACAGTAATGAGGAAGTACCGATATCCCGCATATATAGCAGTTCTCACGCGCTCTCAACCTGGGTCGCTTTTGCGTACTTTCACAGTAGCAGCACAGCTTTATCTACATTGGGGGGGGGGGATTTTTGGGTCGTTTATACATTGTAAGTAAGGTTTCGTATGATTAAGAAAATCTTACAAATAGCCTGCATTTCAACAGTCAATTTCTGTGCTCATGTTTTTTCATGTATTGGTGATTAAAATTAACCACAGAAAATGGGTCCTTAGCTGTGTAGGCCTAGATATTCGGCGATATCGATAAGTACCAAAATTGCATGTTAAAGAAAACCCCAAATCCAAGGTGTAGGTATAGATTGAACATTGAACAATGTTTAGCTGTTGCTGACAGTTTTGATGGGAATTCCAAGTCCTTTATTCAATTCCAATTGACATGAATGCTCATTTCCTGATAAATGTCAATTTTGTGGGATATATAAAGGTAACGATAACCCATTTAAAATCAGAAAATAGGGAAAACCATGAGATCTATATAAAACACGAGCACCTCATATTTTTAGAGAGATGTTCTCCGCAGGCACATCTATTGAGAGAATAAATAAAATAAAACAGATAAAAACAAATATGTGTCCGGCTAAAAATTAGAACAGAACAGAAGAACACTCTTTTCCGCCCCATTTGCGTTTATCATTATTTATTTTATGAAAGAATGCCGATTGTTTCAAATACTCAAGAGATTAAAGAGATTCAACTTTATTGTACGAACACCCCAGTAAGGTAGAGTACATAACAGCATAATAAAATCAAATCAATACAGAACAGACATATACATACTGCATAAGATATCGAGGGCAGTTATGGCGGGTTCCGGTCTATACAGTTTAACTTAGATTTACCCTGATGTACCAGTTGTAAACTGTATTACATATTGTGTTAGTTAAAGGTATATCCCTGGAGGTATACCAACGACATCTTGGGTGGACTGGATTATTTACATGCAGCTTTCCAAATTCCAACAGGAGTAACTTCCCTTGGATGGGGGCATTTCCGTGTTGGAATTCGAAGTGAATTTTGATATAAATCAGTTCTTGCTTTATTTGCATGCCATATTTCGTATAATTGCGCTAACTAAAGAAACCGTAAAATTACGGTTATGTAATCATGTTATTATCGATATGACGGAAATAAAAATAAAACTCATTCAGCTAAGTTTAAATAATTCAGAATTATTCGATAGGGGATATTAAAAAACAAAAACAAAAAAAAAAATGTGCAAGGGGGAGGAGGTGAGGTGTAGGTTCTCGTTTTCAAATTTGTGCAAAATTAGAACCGATGAACACAATTTATAATAGGCTGCTCTATAAAATATTGGGACTTCCATTTACATCAAGAGTGGAATCTTTGTTTAACCATTTAGGACTGATTGTTTTGTTTATTTCAGACTGGGGAGGGGAAGAGGAGGGCCTCACATTTAACCTCCCCTACCCACGGCAATTTCGCATGCGCTGAAAAAATTTAGCTAAGATTCTTTTGAGGGGGACGATGTGCAGGAAAGTTAACATATATCGTACTACATGCATGGGTGTGAATGACTTCATTTGAAAATGAATGAATAGTACTTGCACCCCTTCAAACTTTTAGTTGAAAAGAACTTTGGACGATTTCGGTCAGAGTGTAGGGCCTACCATATTGGTGAAAAATCACAAATTAGCCGATTTAATTTGAATTGATTCAAAAAGAAGTGGTAAGGGGGGAATCTGGTGTTCAAATTGATTTAAATGTGCAATAGTAGAAGTACTCTCTCGAAAAATATGGGTGGCCCTGAAAAGGGCCGTTGAAATAGCGACAGGCGCTATATATTTATTTGCTGCTGGTGTACTTCGTGACAGCCTTGGTTTCTTCACTCACGGCGGGCAGAAGAAGAACAGCAGTCCGGACTTCTCGGCTTGTGATGGTTTACCGCTTGTTGTAGTGGGCCAAACGGGAAGCTTCTGTGATACGCTCGAAGATGTCCTTTACGAAGTTGTTCATTATTGACATCGCCTTAGAAGAAATGCCGGTGTTGGGATGGACTTTTTTGATCACCTTGTAAATGCCGTAACTTTCCCTCCTCCACCTCCGTCTTTTCCCAGCACCATCCGTACTGTTTATCTCGCAGTATTGGACTCGAGACGATTTATTCCCCACAACAAGATTTTTAAAAATCGAATACCGTTCATGAGATCTGATTGTATGGTATCATGTATTCGTTTTGAACGGTATTGTGGACGTGAACATTGAGAGTGAAATATACTTGATATACACGAATATTGGGTATTGTGGAGAGGAGAAAATTGCAATTGTGGTTGCAAATTTGATGACATGGATAAAAGTTTATGCTATATTAAAAGGTATACAAAATTCGGACCTCTTTTCTGAAAAGTGCCTGGAAATGAACGAAAATAGCCCCAAAAAATATAAGAATGCTCGTGAAATATGATAAAAATTAGTCAGTACTCCGACATCGTTCTCCACCACCCTTAATTTTCCGTTTAATTAATTATGAAAAAGAAATATCTCAATCGGAGACCTCCCCTCCCCCCCCCCCCAAAAGATGGGGAAGGGACGGAAGAGATATGCTTCTGGGGATGTTCGTCACGGAATAACAGTAAAAGTGCTTCGTTTTGAAAGTGTTTGTTGCATGTCTATTTTTCTTTTTTGCTGCTCTGTTTCGATTTCATTACTCTTATACGACATGTCTTACTGGTATACATGTAGTAGGGCCTATAAGGACCATAACTTTTTTTCCATGGTGAGATAAAACACGATTGGGCCATAAGAGGGGTTAAATCTAATTCGTGACTGAATCACAGAAAAAACTGATAACCGAATAACGAGTGCGGTTTTTTTTAAATATTCTCTATAAAACAGCTTTATTAATTTACACATTCTCTCCATAGAAGCTGAATTCCACCGTGACGGAATGACCGTTGGGAAGACTTTTTTTTATTCAAAGTGATGTACTCGGAAGTTCCGTGGTGATACCCATATATATAGTTTTATGTTTAATTTGCTGTTCTATATGACATCTGTTCACGGATGAATGCAAAATTCACAGATGATGCAGCATTTTCAGTAAATCATGCCTCGAAATGTTCGTGACGGAATCACCTGAAACGGATATCTCTTGCTTGTCTAATTTTTTTTTTTGCTGCTCTGTTCAGTACCCAAGGATGATGAGATTTTTTTTTCTTGTGAGAAAAACGCGAATGGATCATCACAGAGGTTATATGTAGTCCGTGACGGAATGACCAAAAAAATGGGGACGGAATAAAGAGTGCGTTTTTTAAATATTCTCGGTAAAATAGCTTCATTAATTTCAAATTTATCTCCAAAAAAATATTACTAGGGTGAATTTGTCACTTCTACTTAAAAAATTAAAACCATGAATTTTTATACAGTTCCCGTCACATATATATTTTTTTCTACAGATGTTTCAAAATAGTATAGTTTTCAGTAAAATAAAACTTTTCTTGCTTGACCATTTCCAATTTACTGAGTTCTTCAGGTTCAAAAATTGCGAGAAAAATATTTCGCAATTAAAATACATAATGTCTGTTATTGACGAGTCCCCGGAGATCATAGGAAATGACCAGAAAAAAACAGCATGCTATAATAAGGGGCAGATATACAGCTTTTTAATTTGGGCGCCTTTTTAGTGCGAGGCGAAAATTTTTTTTGGCCGGGGGTCCGCTAGACATTCTCAGATGCTCTAAAACGCATAAGACGCATTTCCAGACAATGAATTTCCATATGAGATTATATCAATTTGCATAACGTGCGCAAACCATTTCAAAATTAAATACAAGACGTAAATTTGCTGCATAATAAACTAAAATACCTGAATTTCTTCAACTAATTTGGGCGTTTTTTGTTTCTTAATTTGGGCGTTTTTAGACCTCGTTTATTTTGGGCGCCCTATAAGGGTATAAAATAAGGCCTGTATCTGCCCCTGATAATATATGGTGTACGAAAGAATGTGGAGTGAAATTTAAGCGAAAAAGGGCTGTTTTTTTGCGATGTACGCTTTTCCGTGGAATTCATGACAAATATTCCTAGTTGCAGTAAAAGGAATATTCTTTCTACAGTTGTTTTTAAATAGTATATTGTTTAGTAAAATGCAACATTTCTTACATAACAATTTCGAATTACACGATTTGATGAAGCTTATAAATTGCGGAAAAAATAATTCGCACATATTCTCTGTTATTGACGTGTTGCCGTAGATTATAGGAAGTGAACAGAAAACAACAGCGTGCTAATATCTATAGTCCACAAGAAAGTGGGGGTGAATTTTGTGCGAAAGATGGTGAGAAGCGCTTTTACGTGGAAATGATGATATATCCACATTCAGGTTATACCGGTGTACGCACGTGAGAGTTCAAATGAAGTACAATTGTAGTTTTTCATGTGTCCCAGTACTACATCTATTATGTAACGTTGTACATATTTTGTACAATACCCTGAACATTAATTAATTTACCGGTTGTATATGCGACCCTGAAGATGAATGTTTGTTTGATTCATTTATTTTTTTTTTCTTTATTATTATTTTTTTTATTTTTTTATTTTCGCTCAGTGAAATTGTGATTATAGAATAAAAACGTTTAATACTTTATTTATCTCGCTCGCCGATTGTACAACACTTCATTGGCAAAAAAAAAATGTATATATGCATACTGGGATTCGAACTCGGTAAAAATTGCTTCAAGCTCACTACCATAACCACTCGGCCACGGAAGCCGACTGCAACAACACCGACATAAAAAACGCATTGACTTCCATTTTTAGAATTCTTGGACAAAAAAAAAAAATTGCGTTGTTTACATTTCATAGCTATTCCGTTGCATTCTTGATTGCATTGTCCAAAAATTTATTTCCCCTCCAGATAATAAAACCCATCACGACACAGCATGTATGGATAGGTAAATGGTCACATGACACCCATCGCTCAATGCAAATGTTGCAAATGTTTGCGGAGCGGGACGGATATTTATTTTGATGAGAGGTTTTGAATTATCATAAAGTATTTCGTTAGGCCCTACGGTCTATGGAAAGTTCGATGATACAGTTACAAATTACTATGTCGATATACATGTATAATCACCACCAATATTGCAACAACAACACTGAACACCAACACGGAGCTCCAATAACGTACATGAACGGTATTCGACGGCATTAATATTTTATTTTTCACCTTATTATATCAGTTGCATGACGAATATAAATGACAAGTATATATATGTACAATAATATTACCGAAATGAAGTAACAGGCAGAAATACTCACCTATAGCGCTTGCCGAAGAGGCAAATTGCCCGGAGTGACGGAAGAAAACGAAATCCTCTTTCTTTTAGGGCAATCCGTATTTTCGTTGGCGACCAACCCGTCTTCGGACCCAACACGTAGGCGATTGCAGCTCGCATGGCTCGCGGCATTTTATGGAACTCGAAAATACTAGATCGTCTAACCTTCTCCATTTTGTTCACAGGAATGGGGACAAATATTGGACAATCACTGGGTCATCATCGTGTTAACAACATGACGTCCCGATGTCGTCCCGATGTCGTCCCTATCTTGTCCCGATGCCGTCCCGATGTTGACCCGATAACAAGACCGGGACAAAACAGGGACAAGATCGGGACAAGAATCGGGTTATCATCATGTTAACATCGTGACAGAATCGGGTTGACATGATGTTAACATCATGTCAACCCAGTATTGAGTTCATTTCTTTCACGTGCTGTATATAGAGTGATAATTGTAGAATATGCGGAGGTATTTTGTTTGGAGGTAAACCGTTTATTTCTCATTTCACCCAAAGTGTGTTTCAGACCTTGGTATATATTTATATAAAGCATGGGGTTATATAGAGACCCCATATTTCGACACTTCACCATATGAAATTACCACCAACCACACCACCAAAAACTCTTGTTTTGAGAGCCTGTTGCCACAGTTAACTAATTTTTTACTAAGTATGAATATGACTGGTGGTGGTATATGATTCCGTTTGCCAGTATATGTAACAGCGCCTTCAAATAGATCAAGTATGACCAACACATGAGCAGATACAATTCACAAACTTTCAAGGCAGAAATTCCTAAAGAATTATTATTATAAGTTATGCGCAGGTAAATTATTTCATGTAGCTGCAGAAATGTTGCTCTTGAAAATCAAAGCCAGTAGGCTATTTCAGATATTATTGGAATAGTTCCACATATCTCCAGTTTAACTGATTACATACTGAAATGTTCAATAAATATTATTTGAAGTCCCTGGTTTCCGAGGATGACACATTGACCAATTTTTTGCTTGCCTCATGTAGGTTAAGCTAACATTTTTTTCCCCTGTTTCTAAATTGGTCTATCAAAGGCTTTACAAAAAATCCAGTATTTGGGGACTATAGTTGACCTCCGGATTACATGTACCTCCGTGATGATGTTATCGGTTTATTTCTCATCCTCTGTATATGATATATGCAGTGCAGTGCAGTCTTATTGCACAAAAATCACACAAAGTAGCCTTCTACTGTAATCTGTCCAGCAGAATGCATGAGGGCCATAAAAACTAATTAATACAAACAATTCAACAGAATGAGAATCCTGACATTTTTACCGTCATCACCATCCTCTGCCCATCCTACTCAGGAAACAAATACAAATACCTACAAGTCATTCCCACAAGCAGTTCAATGAAGGTTATAATTATGCTGAACTGGGATGAGTGAAATCTAAATACATGTAATAACTATGGCAACGGGACATAGGCAGTACTTCAATTTTAGGTATGTTGATATTACTTGTTCTACTGAAATAGCACTATGAGCTATAACCAATAACCAGTGGATTTGCAAACTCCCCTTTAATTTTTTGTACCAAAAACATGCCTATCAGCAAAAATGATGAAACTGCACGCTGATAATTGTTTGAGTGATGCATTAACTGAT